>JAUZSU010002685.1:0-11503 GCA_034780255.1 Parotocinclus maculicauda
TTTGTGTTTTTGTTATGCGTTGTGAAGGCGCAGTGATCTGATTGGCTGCACTGCGGTCAGAGTTCAGCGGTAGTTATGATCACTCATGTACCATTCAAACATGGAGGCTATCTTCCACGAAAAAGTGAGTTCTGTTTCTTCTTTCCTTCATCTTATTACATAACTGACAGCTAAACGTTTGCTGTAGCTATTAAGACGAAAACCTGACCTAATAAAACATGTATTGTGTAATTCGAGCTCCCTAGTCCCTGGCTCGGTTTGTAACTTGCCAGCTATTAGCTTAGCTTGCTAGCAGGATATATAAACAGACGTTATTGTATTGTATTATATGAAGTGCTGAATTCTGGCTGTATTTCTTTTTGTTTAGGTCGGTGTTTAGATTGTCTGTTTCGTTTATTAGGAGTGTTAACGATTTATCCGAGTCGGTACTTTATCCCTGTTGTTTGCTCGTAACATTTTTTAATTCAAGGAAGTGGCTTGTTCGAACAGGTTAAGGATACAAACTACATTTAAGATTAAATACAGCTGAATTGATTCAGCATTTTTGCTTATTTTTATTATCATGAAAATGAAAGTAAGGAGAAATGTTTGTTGTTACACTGTGGCCACTGACAGTGTCTATTTTTTCTTTAATCTGATGTGATAAACAATCACAGAACACTTGGTACATATGATAAGGATGGGCTTTTATTCACCACGAAGGAAACTACAGAAAAAATGTCAACATATTTCAAAATCCAACTTCTTTAATATTTCCTCATGGTGTTCCAAAATAAAAAAAAGTAACTCAATAGCTATAAAAGCATAATGCTGTAAGGCTTAGGAGCCATTTCGAATAGATCTTCCATTTGTTAATGAAGGTGCTCTTAGATAGAGCATGACAGACGGGTTTACCTTATACCTAATTGAAGAAATCTTTGAAAACCATTATATATTGTCATAGGGGGCAGTTTAAAAGTAATAAGCTATATCTGAAGTCATGTGGAACAGCTGATTCAGTACTAATCACTGCAGGGACTTTGGTTTGAGTCCAGGTGCTGCTGTATGGCCGGGTCGGGCATCACATGCACACATGATTGGCTGAATGTCAGAGAATGGAGGTGTAGTGCTGCACCACACTAGCCAACCCTGCATATGCAAGCTTACACCTGCATCCCGTGTTCGCCAGTATAGGAGCCCAAGCTCCCATGGTCTGAAGTGGGAAAATTCAGGTTTAATGTGAATAAATAAATCTTTAAAAGAGCTTTGCGTCAGAAACCCTAAAGATAAAACCAGAAGTCCCTTCACAGTGTCCAGTCTCAAACATTAAGGCTTGTTATTACTCTTCTTTGGGTTGTTAAATCCCAGTTTATGTAGTCTATGATTGGTTGGAATCTTGGACATGACATGACCCTAAAGCTGCTCACAAAAAATAGAATTAAAATATCATAATAAAACATCCCCTATTGTTTGTGAGCAGTGTAATTCAGATACAAAAACAAGGGAAAAGTTGTGCAAATTGTCTTAGCCAAGCATATTCTGCATTGTTTTTACAGCAAGAAGGCTCTTTGTGTGCCCAGCACTGCCTGAATAACCTACTACAGGGAGAATATTTCACTCCGATTGACCTGTCCTCCATTGCTCAGCAGCTGGATGAGGAAGAGAGGATGAGGATGGCTGAAGGTGGAGTGCAGAGTGAGGAGTACAGGACTTTTTTACAGGCATGCACAATGATAATCTTTATTAATCTTTTTTGAAGCCAATGTCTGTAGCGTATATAAAAGCTTAGGATAAATTCCTGTCTTATAAGGGAGTGAAATTATTAGAATAAAATACCAAGGAGCTATTATTATTCCAGGTAAAACAAGTAGTTTTTGGATTTGATTATAGATGTGTTTTAATCTAAAACACTTGTTTAAGATAAGAACGATGTTTTCAACAAGCCTGGTGCAATTTACCAACCCCTGCTAAAGAGGTCCAAGCCTCAGTGCTGACTTCTGTCAGGGATGGACATCCCACACAAGATCAGCTGATCAGGATGTGCCTCAGGGGTAGGCTCTGGCGCCCCAGATAATATCAACCAAAACAATTGTTTTTTGAGCTGAAGCCAACTAAATTGAAACTGATTCTAAATACTAGTGGAATGACTGCCTTGGCTGAGACATGTTCTAGAAATGGGCTGTCCTGCTTTAGGACAACAGCGTCACAGGACATCATATTCATATAGTATCTTGCATTATTGTATAGTATAAATTTACTTGTCTGTTCTTTCCTATCTTGCTTTAGCAACCTTCTGGAAACATGGATGACAGCGGCTTCTTTTCCATTCAAGTGAGAGATTTAACGTAATACCTCCGTCTATCCGTGTCCAGTCTAATATTTATTACAAGGGCGAAGTTTGCCATTGTGGGTTCGCTTTGGATAGTGATATTTCTTAAAGCAAGTCCCATTTTATCATTATTAACAATGGGTAGCATCGCTGCCTCACAGCAAAAAGGTCCCAGGTTTAATCCCAGAGTGGAGTGGCCTGGGTTCTTACTGTGTGGAGTCTGCATGTCCTCCTTGTGTCTGCGTGGGCTTACTCCAGGTAGCCCTCAGCATGTGAATGTGTGTGACTGTGTTCGTGCCCCCTACGATGGATTGGCGTCCCGTCTAGGGTTGTTCCTGCCCTTGCACCCAGAGTTGCCGGCTGGCCCACGACCCTGTGTGAATTAAGTGGAATTAATGTTTGTCACATTACCCACAAGACTCGCATTAATTGATGCTGAATTTATTGATGTTGAATAAACCTGGGCTCCTTGTACTTGATATAAATCTGAAAACAGCCTCCCCTTAACGTTGGTTGGTGAATAATGCACTTTATAATAATAATAATAATAATAATAAGTTTGTTTTTTAAAATTATTTATATAGTGCCTTTCTAGTACCCAAGGACACTTTACAAGCCATTTTCACACACAAAAAGAACTCTAGGAAGTATTGCTGAAAGTATTGAGAGAAAAGATGGGTTTTAAGCTGAGATTAGAGGAACAGAGTCGGAGAGGTTAAGTAAGGGCATCCCACAGTTTTGGGGCCATTACACTGAAAGATCTGCCACCGGCAATGACCAGTTTGTATTTTGGGACCTCCAGGAGACCAGTGTCAGAAGACCTGAATGTTCGGCTCGAGTTATAAAAATGCCAAAGTTGTGATAAATAGCCTAGGGCCAGACCATTAAGTGATTTGTAAGCCAGGAGCAAGATTTTAAACTGTATTTGCAGGGGGACGGGTAACCAGTGAAGTTGATGGAGGATTGGTATAACATGAGCTGATTTTTTAGTATGAATACAGACCCGAGCAGTGAACAGCACTTATTAATGTGGGACTTACTTTATAGACACTGAAATCACATGTGCTTATTAACTGAAGTTTAACTGAATCTTTTTTCGTTGTTGTGTGTTTCTATTTGTTGTGATATTTCTGTTTTGTGGCATGTTCTACAGCGCATCTGTAACGTATTCACAGTGCATCACCTTTTGGTACAACCTTATTCCAAAATTGATTCAATGCATTGTTCCACTTATTTTTGGCCAGTTTCTCCCATTCTTCTTTGCAGTATCTTTAAATCTCTGTCAGGTTGGATTTGGAGCATCACTGCACAGCCATTTTCAGATTTCTCCAAATATGTTCAGTTGGGTTCAAGCCTGGGCTCTGGCTCAAGGAAATTCAGAGTTGTCTCAAAGCCACTCCTTTGTTATCTTGGTTGTGTGCTTAGGGTTGTTGTCCAGTTGGAAGATTAATCTTCGCCTCAGTCTGAGGTCCAGAGCGCTCTGGAGCAAGTTTTTGGTAAGGATGTCATTGTACATTGCTGCATCCATTTTTCACTCGACCTGATTCGTTTCTCATCACCACCATGCTTTACTCTATGGTACAGGCCAGGTGATTAGTGGTGCCTGGTTTCCTCCAGACTTGTTTTATTGAGAGTCCTTCAGGTGCCTTTTGCCTAACTCCATGCGAGCTGTCTTGTGCTTTTTACTGAAGCTTAAAGCTTAAGGCTTCCGTCTGACCACTGTACCATAAAGACCTGATTGGTGGAGTACTGCAGAAATGGTTGTCCTTCTACCTCAATCCCGCAGATTGGTGGTTTCAAACTTCTTCCATTTATGGATGATGGAGGCCATTGTGCTTACAGGGTTCTTAAATGCAGAAATTATTCAGTACCTTTCCCCAAATCTGTGTCTTGATACAATCCTGTCTCAGACATCTACAGACAAATCCATGGCTTGGTTTGTGCTCTGGCATGTACCGTCAATTATGAACCCTTATAAAGCCATGTGTGCCTTTCCAAATCATGTCCAGCAACTGGATTTACCACAGGTGGACTTCATTAAAGCTGTCAAAACTACTGAAGGATGATTTGGGGGAAACAGGATGCACCTGAGCTCAATTTTGAGTGTCATGCCAAAGTATCTGAATACTTAAGTACATGTGATTTTTGTTTTTTTTTATTTAAAAAAAATGTGCAAATAAATATTGTGTATTGTATAGGATGTTGAGGGGGGGAAATGAATTGAATCAATTTTGGAATAAGGCCACTTTCTGGATGTCCTGTATGTATTGCTTTTCATAATAAACATTTCAAACAAATAAATTGTTTAAAATAGTAAATAACTGAAACTACTGTATTAGTGGTTGCTAACACCAAACCTTTATACACATTTATATTGTTATAATGTTATGGCCTTTGTCACACTGCCATCAACTGGACTCTGTTGGTATTAAAGGTTATGTTTGTGATGAGTAAAACGGAGCACAGATTAAAAAAAATCTATATTATTAGAGTTGCCAAATGATTTCAAATATGTTATCTTAATAATTGTGTTTAATCACATTTTTGCACTTGAAAAAGTGGTGGTTTTACAGCTGTGTACCCAACACAGTGTGTGTAACTTTTGGAAGTAACGTCCACATCAGTGAAGGCTTTCTTTTTCATGTCATTTCTTTTTTAATTCTGTCACCACGGCAGGTTATAAGTAATGCTCTAGGAGTTTGGGGTCTGGAACTGATCCTGTTCAACAGTCAGGAGTACCAGCGACTAATGACAGACCCAGTGTAAGTTTCATGTGAAAACCATATAATTATTTTACTAATATTCTGCCTGCGTTTATTGTAATTCATATTAACTAGAATGTTGTCTGTGGTTTCAGAAATGAAAAAGCCTTTATATGTAACTACAAAGAGCATTGGTTTACAGTACGAAAACTGGGGCATCAGGTAGGATGTCTGAATAATAATAACAACAGTAATACGTTTAATCAAGACAATGCCACATTCCAACTTTGTAAAACTGTTTCTAAAATGTCACCATAAAATGCTGAAGTAAATAACTGAACTGCAGTTTGAGAACGTGTCTAATAAATAATAATAATAAACAATAATAATAAACAAGCTCCAGAGTTTGTTTCGTACAGAATGTCATTGCATATCCAAATACATACGCTAATTAATATATTGTCTTATTTCTCTTACTCTAGTGGTTCAATTTGAACTCTCTTTTAACGGGACCAGAGCTGATATCTGACACTTACCTGGCACTTTTCCTAGCACAATTACAGCAAGAAGGTAACCCGTCTCAGGATTTCTTGCTTAAAGACCTTTCAGTAGCTATGCATCATTATATGTGTTTTTCCTCTTGTCTTTAGGTTATTCCATTTTTGTGATTAGAGGGAATTTGCCGGAATGTGAAGCAGACCAACTTTTGCAAATCATGAGGGTGGAACAGCAACAGAGACCAAAACTTATTGGAGAGGATGGGGCTCAGACAAGTGGTCAAAGGTGGAGTTATACACCTCAATACAGTGGTCATGCCAAAAACCCAGCTAATACAGAGCATACACGACTTAGTAGCTTCTACACTTGAGCTGATAATCATCATGATAAATGATTGTTACTTAAATATTTAAATGTCTCATTTTGCTTTTATTTCAGCTTTATTTAACAGTTGTTGTTCTACAGTCTGTCTAGTCTATGGATTATATACATTAGTTTTACTATATTATTACATTTGTTTGTATTTAATTCAATAAAACTTAATTATATCATACATTGTGTCAATATTTAGTTTTTTTTTTATCAGTGGACATGAATATGCACCTTGATATTAACAATGTTACATAGTGTCTGTGCTAAGGGACTTCAGGCTGGACTTAAGGACTGTACTTGCAGAGGAACATTTTCAAAAATAAATGTATATGACTGTATGAACTGCATTATGCTGTCATACTAGCATTCGCTTGTTCACAGTTTGTCACAATTTAATTATCAGCCCAAGCCTATTAGCCTCCACTGGACATTTTTTGGAAACCAGTATGCATTGAGATACAAATTGCACTTCTCATTTAAATGTGTCTGGACTCTAGGTTAATACACCAGTATGCCAGACCTGTAGTACTCACTGACTTTAACACTAGAACCTGCAGCATGTTTTTCACTAAATGTACATCAGAAATAGTTTATATGTCTTAAATAAATGTTTTCTTGTTTTTTGTTAGGATCTCAGGACAGCATATAGTCGAGACTAGACATGGTGTGCAAGATGGTGCGGTGGATGAGGAAGATGAAGAACTGAGGAAGGCTTTAGCTCTCAGCAGACAGGACATTGAAGTAGAAGATGAGGAGGCTGACCTGCGTCGAGCCATACAGCTTAGTATGCAAGGTAAGAGAATTTGTAGTAACAGTAGTTTGGTTTGCAATATGTGCATTATTGTTGTTTAAAATTAAGCTGCTGCAACACACTGTTCTCATACCCCATATTGGCCCGGTAAAAACTGCTTCTGTCAGAAAATGTGCAGATTAGCTATTCTGTCATAAACCCCATTCCTTATCTTACCTTTAAGTACTGAATTTAACCTCAAATACTTAAAGAGCAGATATATGTAAGTACATCAGTGAGCCAGGTGGGCTTTATTGACCTTAGAATTCAAAATGTGCAGTCCTAACTGACCATAACATTTTTAATTGCTTGGACAAGTATTGAAGTTGCATATGTGTGCATGTCCAGTCCCTTAAAATGTGTTCACTGAAAGTCTAAGTGCAAGGTGGGAACCTACCCTGGGGTGACAGGGAGACAATCCATTGCAAATCACATTCACACACATCCTCACTCACACTTAGACACTTTAGAGACACCATTTGGCCAAACGTATGTCTTTAGAATATTCGAGAAAACCAGGGTACCCAGACAAAACCCATGCAGACACCGGAAAAACATAAAAACCCAAACACATGGAGTCTGGACTGGGAATCGAACCAGAGCTGAAGCAGTAGCGTTAACTTCTGTGCCATCCTGTCCCTGATGTATCTCTAGAAACCACATATGGTAACTATAGTAGAGTTATGGTTATGCCTTAGCTGTGAGCTTTTCCTCGTGGTGCAGGTGCTTCTGGGAGCAGCAACCCTATAATCCCAAAGGAAGCTGGTACTGCAGTGATTCCAGGTCCAACAGCAAGCACTACAGAGAGTAATACAGAAAGCCTCAGTGCAGACGAGCTTCGCAAAAGGAGGCAGGCCTATTTTGAAAGGTATAAAGCATTTTACACCAATGTAAAAACTTTAAAATCTTTTTGACTTGCACATAAATCGTGTAATGCATAAATACGGAACACTTCAGAGTCTTTGTGGTTTGTAGGCAATCTCAGCATCAGGGTCTGTCCACCTCACCGCAGCAACAAGACACAAAACCTACTGGTAAGTACTGTTGTTAAATGCTATTTATTTAATTATCCTTTGTAGAGGCATGAGGTGCTTTCTCACCAAACACTTCTACTGACTTATTTGGGAGGCACGAGCCTCTGTGGAGATCTTCTGAGAATATTACTGTTGGTCAATTTGTCTATGTTTTTCCTATGTTTTAGCGTGAAGAAATTTGTGTATACATGTATATAAATGTTTGTGTAGACATTAATTTTTAAAAACACAGACAGTTGCATCTAGACCACTCAGTATATACTTGCACCACTGTGTCTGAACATCTGTTCTTGCTCCTTGAAAGCAGATGCGCCCCATAATGTGCTTCCTTCTTAACTAACAATTTAAAGTACAGGTCACTTAATGCTCACAATATATTCTGTGGAACTGCAGGTTTTCGGATGTTTTACAAACATCAAAATATATTCTCTACTTTGCAATGCTATTCGGGATACAGCATTGTACCAGTGTGGACTATAGCCAAGATATTGTTCACCTACAATACTCTATTGGGACATCTGTAACTGTCCTAAAATCCAGTTCACGTAATGCACCTCTGTGCTGCATGCTGACACACCCACAATGCTTTGACTCATCCTTGTTCTATGATTTGTCCAAGCCACCGATCGCGTTGCTGTTTGCTGCTTAGACGACTTCACGTCTTATTCTGGAGTCATAACTTCATGCTCATTTCTCTTGTACCAAAATTCTGCACTCTTAAGTATGTTTTTACAACTTTATAATAATAAAGGTCAAATATGGGTTTTATAGGTTAAAGACCTCAAGAATAAGAATAATAACTTTATCTGAGAACAGGCACATATGAAATCAGACATTATCTGTGTGGACGTTATGCAGCGCATACCTGTGGTTTTTGTTTTCCATTGTCAGGTGGCGATCAAGATGCTGGCAATACACCCAGGCAATGAGGACAAAAGCCATGGGCAACTTTAGCCAGAACTCCCTGGAGTAAAGCCTTCAGCCTCCCTGTCCACCTCTTTTTAAACAAGAGCGGCTTTTCCCTTCTGTGAACTGACTCGTTTTGTGTAGAACAAGAATGAGCAGAGGACCATCAACACTACTTCCTCACCACCCCTGTGGGTCCACTTACAAGGCTCTTACATGGACATAACATTCATACAGAAAAGGAGATCATAATGTAAGAGTGGATGCTGTTTCTACAGCTAAGGGGAAAGGGAGGGCTCGGCCCAGTCGTTTCCACTTAAGTGTGGTATTTCTTTTACCACAGCACATTTAAATATGCTCATATAATTCTCATAGTATTGATCCAATTATAATTCCTGAGAGAGGAGGTGTGTGAATAGAGCAGGTGTATCCAGCGTTCTGATGTCATACATGAAGAGATGGTGTTTACAGTAACCAGTGTGGAATGACTAGGAAAGTGAAACGTTCAGAGTGCAGGGAGCATTCAGGACCAGTCGAATTGCTGTTGGGCATACCACAGCCCATCTTATCTTGGGACCGTTTCCATTTCTCTATTTTTTCCCATGCAGCACCTGTCTTAGGATTGTGTTTTAGTGATAATCCTTTGCCTATACTACACCGTCTTTTGGTGTGTGTTTTACGAAGGATGTAGCATGAACTTTTTAACCGTGTCTCGTTTTGAGGGAAGTGTACAAGTGCTGTTTAGTGCTTCACTGACATCCATTTCAGATTAAGAACGCTTGAAAGCTACGAGAGAGCCTACAGCAATGGACAGACATTCTTCAGTAACCTCCATTAGTCTTTGTGTGAGTACCAAACTCACCACATGCCTCATAAGGGACAATCTATATTAGTCATTGGAATAAAGAGTGTATGGGGTCAGCTAGCAGGTTTGGGCTTAATGTTTTCAAATCATGTTATGGAACCCAGTTTGTTTCGTACTTGATCACATCGGTTCCATTTTTGAAGGGAGAAAATCATATTAGCATTAACTATGTTGTTGAGGTCAATTTTAAGCTCAGTAATGTTTAAGGAATTTTGCTAAAGCTGATTGAAGATGAAAAAAGTAAAGGGCTGTATGGTTGTTACAGCAGGACTTTCTGTTTGCTCTCCATTTTACTCTGCACCTCATAATTCCTCAATGACCCTTAAAGGGTCTCTTATGTAAACATAAGGCTGTATGATTATCATGATGGAACATATTCCCTCTTATTATGAGAAGCACAGTTCACTGGACATAATATTTACAGGCATATAATTGATTGTACTTCCAGTGCAGTAAGTAAGTCAGATTTGCGGGAGTGTTTACAGGTTCCTCACACTGAATGAGTGTTTCAAACGTCCAGAAGTCGCAAGAAAACGTGGTGGTAATGTGTATATGGGGTAATGTAAAGAAATAGGATACAAGATTAAGACTGTTTTTTTGTAGCCATTCTTCTATAATTGTTCTCTGTGAACAGCTCTCATTGGCTTTGTTGTCATCCTTTATTTTAATTTTTAAAAATGGAATGTTGTCTTAGCACACACAACACCTTGTGGTCATGTGCCGGCGCTGTCAGCTTCGTTTGTCACTATTGTTTTGTAAACTTCTTGAAATTAAATACTTTTCCCATGAATAGTCTTGTTAGAAAATGTTCTTACAATCCGTTTCTGTCTCACAATCTGGTCTGTGTCAGTGTAGCTGAAACTCAACATATCTAAGAGCTGTGCTTTTTAATTAGAACACTGATATTTTGAATGATGCTTGAGAGTCAGGTGATGGTTAAGATACCAGGGCACCACTGCGGTGAAATCCCGTATACAGACACGATTGGCTGCCTTAGAGAGGGGAGGCCAGTCAGTGGATCATCCCCACTGCACCAGTCCATGGTTCGCTTACACCTGCACCTTCTATTCTCCACCCGTGATGGTCGGTCTGGAGAATTGAGTTCCCTGCTTCTCCTTGAGTGCACATGCACAAAAGCCATGAAATCCCAACGGTTTCTCTAGAAATCATGACGTATTTTCTTGTCACAGAGTGCATGACTTTAATCACTGTGACTTTAATGAATTCATTTATTTACTTGTCTGTTCATTATTGTTAAGATAATTACTGAAATTCGTTCTCCAAAGTATAGCATAGTTTGTTTTCAGGATTTTATCGCTCCAGAGTAACTGCTAGCGTTTATGCTTTATTTAATTATCTGCGTAAATGCTTTAGAAAATTTTTTGTTGAACAGCAAGTCATTTCGTTTAGTTTGTTTATTTAATTATGTGTATCTGGTATGTCACACCATCTAGACACTTGGAACACATAAATACACTATAATGCAGGCCACAGTTAAGAAGTTTGTGCTTTTTGTTTTAGGTTCTGTGCTTTATTATGAGATCAAATGTGGTTTTCCTGTAGATGGATGCAGCAGATTGATTTAATTTATATCTGGGTCCTACAGAACAGTCATTTAAACTGGGAACACAGAGGAAAGTCGAAATAGCCTAATGCACTAAACCACTGACCTAGGAAGACCACAATTACATTACTTCTGATCATGAGTACTCTGTACCCCTTAAGTGATGAACCTGTGCCCCAAATTGGAAAGTAAACGAAGTGATTTTGCTGATTTCTCAGAAACATGCTTTTTTAAATTAAATATTAAAGTATATATTAAAGAGTTTTAAAATATATATATATGTCTCTTAAGTAACACAAATATTAAATAATATTTTTTTTTGTTATCTGTGAATCTTGACACATCAATAAATGGTGAGTAACCATAAAATAATTATTTATTATTATTGGTTAAGGTACTGGACTCTGGACCAGAAGGTCCAGGGTTCAAATCCCACCTCTGCCAAGCTGCCATGGTTGGGTCCT
>JAUZSU010002696.1:0-11503 GCA_034780255.1 Parotocinclus maculicauda
ACTCAGAAAGACCTCGTCATTAACTGCACAGCCAATAATAGATTTAACTCTAATCATGTCAGACCACCACATAACAGTGAAAAGGATAGCGCACATGGATAATCAAAATGACCAATATGCCGTAAAAAACATATGTAATATGCCCGCCCTTAGCCACGGCCCTGTCTGGAGGTCGTGGCCATTAAAAAACAGGGTGAAATGGGGCTAACAAAATGTGTAGAGCAACACAGGACTATGCGAAGTGGAGCTGATAAAATACACAAAGAGTGTACAAACTCTTGCTATGCCATGGCTGATTGGTGTAATGTTCTAATTCATACATTACTTTACTGGCACCTATTTCCTGTCCAATCATTGACTAAATAGCAACTAGACTTTTGCAATAATGTTGCGATAAAACATTGAAATTCCAGAACTTTTAGCTTTTATTTTGGTTAAACATAATTTAGGACTAAATGAAAGATGGGTAACGGCTAAGATTTGCATACACTTTTCAGGTTTAGGCTGTGGAAGTCACTTCTTTGTTCTTTCTTTATTACTTACTATGTTTGCGCTAACTATTTTTTTTGCCTGTGCCATTGTTACAAGACAGACTTTCCTGGGTATGGACAGAGTGTATGTGATGTGTGTGACCAGTGTCCTATAGGTGACCCTGGTCGTAGCTAGACAGCAGTGTTTGTGTGATGTCATAAATCAGTAAATTACTGAGTATGGTGTAAGAGACTAGATTGACACTTCCAACTTAATTTCTACCCTCCTTGCACTCCAGGACCACACGATTTGAAAATCACTCATACAAGAGGTACATTTGTACATATTTCAAATGAAAACCTCAGGTTTGATCAGTTATTAAACCTTAAAAGATTTTTAAAAAGTTAAAAAATGAATACAAAAATCACATCACACTTGGTACACTAATACATTCTTATGCATGAAATGTAACTCACATTTCCCTTAAAGTTCACATTTATGTTTGTGAACTCTTTAAGTGGTAATCCATGAAGAGTTCTTTTGGCATCCATCAAAACAGATTTATCCATTTGGTTGCAGTATGGCACTAGTTTATCCATTAGTTTAATGATAAGTTTATTTTCTTATCCGTTGAATCCTAGTCAGAGTTGCAGGTTATCAATTAGCTATCACTACTTCAGAGCCTTGCTGGTACTGTGCATTACACTACATTAGCTGATGCTTTGCAGTGAGAATGATGATCTTTAGATATGCGTGTATTTGTCTTTTTAGAAATGAAAACAATTTATGAAGCACCTGAATTTCCTATGGCGAAATTGCTTTGAAAAATTATTTTAGAATTGAAATCTTCACTGCTTCTCTGTTTTGTGTGCGTGTGCGCGCGCGTGTGTGTGTGCGCGCGCGTGTGTGCGCGTGTTGTTAAAAACCCAGGGCTTTGACCTGAACTTGAACTGTTGTCCTTTGCCTCTTTATTTTTTCTTTTGTCATTCTTATCTCTTGCTTGTGCTCTTTCTCTGGGCTTCGTTGCTATAAATGCAGCTTTCCCTGTCGGGCTTCCTTTGAGGTTCTCTTTCATTCTCTCTGGCACATTCTCCCCTATGTGGGTGTTTGAGCTTGATTTATTTGGTATGCTTTTGCTAGTCTCTACAGTATTGATTCTTCAGAGACTCCACAATCCTGTTTGAGTCTGTGATTAACAAGTGTCCATCTCTAAAAGAAAGAAATATTTGATTGAATGTCTACTCTAATTCTGAAAAAAAGTTTATTCTCTTAATCTAAAATTTTCTTCTTCATTACTAGAACCATCCCAAAGCTGTTTTCTACATAATATAACAATTTATTTAGTTAGAATCAGCGGTATATCTAGAGTGTGCATGACTACATATCCAAATAAATGTATTCTCCCTGCCAGTATGTGTGTTGAAAGAATGAAATGATTAATGATTTATGTCACTTTTACTTTGGATTACTCTAAATAGACTTCCATGTTGGTTTAGTGTCAAATGCAGTGGAAATCTGGCAAAAAAATGAATATGGGAAAAAGAGAAGTGGTTACAAAAATATCCTATTTTGCAGTCTTTTTCGCTGAGTCACAAAGTAGAGGTTCTAAAAAAAGAGTAACTGAGAAAGTCAGTGTTGTGTTTCCTTAAGGCCCCCCTCCATCCCCACCCCACCAACATATGCTATTTATGATGACTGTGGTAAAGAAAAATATTGGAATTTTCTGTATTTGGAATGGCACATGTTTTTGAGGATGGTGGGCAGATCACTGGAGCGATCTTTTCAGACATTTTCAGTGTTTACAATATCTATTAATTCATCCAATAGGAGTGGGAGCTACAACAAACAGTAATATTTAAAGAGTAACCCAATACATACTAGTTTAAATATGTCTTTAGATTTTTCCAAAAAAACTATATAGTATAAAAATAGATGTTCAGTTCTCTGCCTTCCCTCAGATTACTGCCTATATATGTGTTTTAACATTGCCCGACCTACCTCAGGAACCATTTATTTACTCTCGGGCCTAAAAAAGATGATTTTATCAAGCAAATTGCAATGTACAAATTGCATTGTCTGGTTGTGAATGCACACCTCTAGTTGGTGTAGTCATCCTACATTGGAAAGAGAGCTGGAGAATGAGAAGCTGAAGGAGAGAGACGGTTGTTTTAAAATCTGTTTTAATGTACACGCATGCTGCCATTTTAGTCCAACCCAGCTCCACATGCTGATGGATGGCACTTAATTTCAGCCTCGCTTAGCCTGGTCTTAAAGCCAAGGCAGTAGACAGAAAACAGAGCACTTGGTGAGTCTCACTGACAGCTGCCGTCTCTCACAGGCTCTACACTTACTATATGCTAGTGTCCTTTCCAAAGGAATATGAGATTCAATTTGACAACACTTACACCAGGCTATTATGTACTGTATGTGTGTGTAGGGCTCAAATGCTTGGGGGTTCCCCACTCCCGGAATCCTTCTTTTTAACTCCTTAATTGGATTAATGTCATTTTGAGAGAGGGAATAGCAGCGATTAGTATGCACATGACCCTATTTCCTTAAGTAGTGGATGTGTGAGATTTGTGCCTCACTCCTGCATTTGCTGCATAAATAAATGCTGGGTTTTAATCCTGTGCATATAACACAGACTAAATTCCACACCCGTATGCAGCACACAGTAGGTTTACAACACGAGCATTGCCAGTCTGCCCAAGATGACTGGCGAATGAATTTAGCAGTGTGGTACCAGAGTCTCCTTCATGATGTAGTGCATGTAATATAAAGAAAGGGAAGGCAATTGCAATGAAGAATCAATATAGACATTGCGCTCCAGTATAAAGCATGTATGAAGTATATACTCTAAACTCATTCAGCTGGAAACTGTTTGCACAATTGAATGGAACTACTGCAAGTGTATTTAATGAGGTGATTAACTAGTGATCTCGTAAAGTACGTAACTGCCTAGTGACTTGTGTAGCATGGCAGTACATTCAAACCCCGCTAACCAAATGTGATGAGTTCCAGAAAATGGCATATATTTGTTTAACAAAAGCCTTATTACTTATATCCTGTGAAAAATTCTTACCTTGTTCCTGTATATTCTAAGAGACACCTACATTATATAGTGTTATATAATGTTATATAAAAGACTCTGTGATTGCTTCCACTGCTTTCCTATTATCTGCGGCTATCTATGGAAAGCAGGGCCTTGTTCATTGCATGGTTAACCTTTCTTCTGCATTTTGTTCCCCTATCACCATTTGATAGTGGCTCAGTACTGCGTTAGGTAATTCAAATACTCCATACATTACATCAGGAATTGGGATGGCAGGAGCTCAGACAGCGCAGTTGAATGTGTGTAGTATGCCATTTGGACATCAGCCTTGGTCCTGCCTGGTGTGCTCAGTCCATATCATGCTGAGTTCTGCATCTACCTACTAAACTCACAGCATGATAGTGCCTCTCCTGTTTCGCTCTCTTCCCAGGTCTGCTTTATCCCCCACATGGCCAAGCTCATTTAGCTTTGCTGTTTGTTTGTGTTGGCAGCTACCTCTCCATTTGTGGCAAGAGCCCTCTAGACCTCCTACTATCCTGCTTTCCCACCCTCCTTTTTCCTGCCCCAACCTTGCAGTTCCAGTATCAACAGTGTTTAATTTCAGCAGGTTGGTTTATTAGAGGTGGAGGAGCGTGCGGGAAAACAGGGGGATGGGCCCAGGCAATAATTTCAAAAATTGCAGATGACTCTCAGCCCACTGAAAACACATAGACTGAAAAATAAGACTGAAAAAGTAAATAATGCAAAGTAAACAAAAGGGAACGTTTCATTAAAAAAGACCTGGCAGTGTGTGTAGGGAGAGGAAAGCGCTATGAGGATGTGCTACTGAAGACTTGTGCTGGGGAACACAGGGACTTGGCACAAATGGAGGTGTTCACTGCCTGGCAGACAATGGAGAGGGACAAGGTGTCAGACAGATGCTGCTACTACACAAGCTCACTACAGACAGGAAAACCCAGGGCCCTGACGCGTGTCTTGCTATTGTGTTTTTATCCCATTTACAAAGATTTAAGCATGGAATGTATTTTGTATTTTTTATTGTATATGCTTATTTCATTGTTAGATGCACTTGGAGGGCTCATAAGGAACATAGGTCAAATGTTTAATCACAGCCCTTATGTCACTTGTTAACATTTAACTCTCAGGAGTCCCTCTATTCCAGGGCCCATGAGTAGGTTTTGATTGAGATCCATACACCTAGTCACTAAGTTTTTATTTAATGCACTTAATCATATAAAAAATCATATACTAGTTTTTATGTATGTTGTTCATTAAGTGTTCTGTGATTAACAGATAACCCCAGTCTGTTAAGCCAGTCAGTATTAAAGCCATTGTTAAGTTACTATGTTGCGTCTATATTCACTACTGTTCAGTACACAGTTAAGTGTGATAATCCCAAATTTGTTTTCCCAAAAAAGTTTTAACTAAAGTCCCACTTGTGTTTGCATAAAACACATTCAAACAGTAGTATAAAATGTCATTATATGTATATACATACAGTATATTCTTGCATTGTTTTTGAAGGTGAATATATAGTGTTAAACCAATGGCATCTTAACAGGAAGTTTCTCCTTTAACATAAATTAACTAAAATGCAACTAAATGTTCGTAGTACAACTGGCTTCCAGAGTTTTTGTAATGTGGTCACTTCAGTTTTTACGCTTCAAATTGCTAACAGTCAGTCACCTCTTATATTTTAGTACCAAGATGCCATCTGGTCTGCTGCAAAGGGAATGATTTTAACTGTTTTTGAAAGGGATCATTTTGTCCATGAGTCTCCACCCATGTTGTAGCATTGAGATGGCAGTAGTGTTAAGACGTAGTAGTCTTTCATTTTGGCCAGCTGTGGGCCATAGTGGAGCCTCTAATGGAGGTGTGGACTTCTGAGGAGTGGAGCTAAGAGCAGCAACCTCTACAGGGACACGGTTCCTTTCTTTTTTACTGATGTCCTGTTGTGTGGTTTCCCTTATAGTGCCTTTGGTTTGGTTTTTCGATTGAATGCCGAGTCCAGATCAGTACTATGAGACGTCTTCTGCCCACAGTGTGGTGGTTTGGCAAGGGATTGGCAAGAGAGTGGGTGTGAGGAGACGAGAGAGTCTGCATCGGCCCCAGCTCGAACAGCCAGCCTCTCCTCAAGCCTGCAATTATGTTGTTTTCCTTTTCTCGTCCTCAGTTTTTTTGCTCCTTGAGCTGCTGTGTTTCCAGCTGGAGGCTTTGGCGGTGGCCTTACATGCTGTTTATATTGTGAGAGCACTCATTTGGTAATTTCACACCTCTAAACATCTTCTTTACCCTTCTCACTCTGCTTTAATGAACTTTTATCAATTTTGAATGAAAACTCCTTCTGTCTCACCGCTGCTCAATAACAAAGTAGCTACGAACGGAAGAGAGCAGAGCAGAGACTTACCTTACAGCCTCAAAATTATTTCCCTGAAGATTTGCAAACATACTCTATATCCTGTACATTTCATTAATACTTTCAAAGAATTATTTTACATATTGCACTTCTCCCAGCGTAAATATGTGCAACGGACATCTTACTGTTAAACTAGATTACGTTTTCATCATAATAACACAAACATTTGCACAGACAAATTTGCAGAAATGTTAATTTGACTTATTTAAAAATTACCATTTTTGTTTTATTTCATTGTAGTCTAGAAAGAAAGACATTCAATAAAATATGAAGCCATTTTATGTGTTTATTCACACCTCATTTCACTCCCAGCTTATTATGCTTGTCTTTCATTCGTTCTCTACACTTGCGTTTCCCATTTCTGGTTTGTGCATACGAGTGTGTTCGGCATATAAATGTCTGAGGATATATGTATGTAGAATATAAATTGTCGCATACATATGGGTGTGTTTATGTAATATACACATGAACTCTATTTGAACCATATTAATTTAAGTCATATTTTTTGTCTTTAAGTCATATTGTAATCCCTCTCAGGGTGGATAAATAATTGTGTTTATGTATATGTGTTTGACGCCAATGTTTATGTGCTAATCTCAGTATGTGAGAATATTCTACATGAATGTACATGATTGTACAATATGTCATCATAGAGCCTGTGTGTAAGCTGTGTATACTTTAAGCATTGTTAATAATAGATGTGAATTGGACAGAGTGAGCTGACAGGTGTTGTAACTCACCACGGGTTGCCACTTCCTGGAACTCCAAACCTTAGGGGAGGAGAGTATGCACTCCAGTTCCAGTACTTTGGTCTGTTATTAGGTTTAAGTGTCAACTGATTTACAGTTCACGTTTTGTTTATAAATCTTAACCCTTATTAAAAGTATTAGGATCCATGAATATGCAGAAGATGATGCTAATAAGCAACTAATGACAATTTACATGCATCACAGGTAGATAAAAGTGGAAGGTTTTTTTTATCGTTGACCCTTTCTCAGTTATTCACAGTATTTACTGCAAGCCTAAGCTGTCAGTTTCATTTATGGCATTTGGCAGACCCTCACATCATGAAAAAGATGCTGGGAATACACTGATATTTCAATGACTTGGTGGAGTACAGCTTTACAACATAGTATATCTAATTAGCACAATACAGTTGTACTTAGCATTTATACAGTACTAAGTGCACAGTATGCGAATGAAAACATTTCCATTTATTTTTCCATTTATCTTGCTAGGATGTTTTCTTTCTGTACATGTCTCTTGGGTCATTATGTAATTTGTGAGATTGTTTAATAGTAGTGCAAACTCTAATTTACTACCATAGACATAATTTAATGTATTCAGTGTTCACATAAAACAAAAGGGTCACGCTTTGTTTTTGATATACTGAAAATATGTATTCAAAACCATTTATTTCTATTGATTACAAATTTAAGGTTGAAACATTTGAACATGAACAATCTTTTTTTACCAGCAACAAACACATAAGGAATGCACATAAGGGCAAATTAAACATTTCGTTATTAAAATTCACAAAACGAAGAGGGAATAAAACTGGCCCTTTTAAGCATTAATGCCAGCATTCATAGGGTAAAGTCATGTGAGCCAGATTAGTCTAATTTCTAATTAATCACGGGTTTGTCTGATTTTGCTCTTTGTTTCAAACTGAACAAAGGGTACCTTCTAGTCTCCTTGGCTTATAAAAAAAATCAGTTTGTATTTACTTGTTTTTGTGTAAATATCCATCCATCCATCCAGCCAGCCGGTGTCCACCCAGTGTCCACCCAGCAACACTGGGCGGAAGGGCAGGAACAACCCTAGGCAGATCGCCAATCCATTGTAGCGCGCACACACACAGTCTTACACTAAGGGCCACTTTAAAGACACAGATTAACCTAACACGCATGTCTTTGGATTGTGGAAGGAAACCAGAGTAAACCCACGCAGACACTGGTAGGCCATGCAGACTCATAAAGGACCCAGACCTTTCCACCCTCGGACCTTTTTGCTGTGAGGCAGCGTACCATACCGTGCTGCCCTGTATAAATATTTTTTCTGTAAATATATGTATAACCATTTTAACTAAACACTTTATTTTAGGAGTTTTGTCATGATGCATTTAATGTGCAGGGATGGCTGTAATGTTGACAACAACTGTACTTAGTACTAAGTATATATTTTTTAAGTTAGTTAATATGGAGAGGCGATTAATAATAAGAGGTCATGTGCCACCCGCAATACACTTGATTTCAGTTAAATAATGGCACGGTGACTTTTTCTTATCCACTTGTCATGTAAAATAACATTTACAAACAGGAGACCTGAGGGATAACGGGTTAGTCCTCAACCTCTCGCTTTATGGTCGCAGACTTGCATGACTGCATCACTGAACATGTGCTAATTCAGTTGGACCCATTATGGAATCAGACAGGAAATTGAGGTTTTATAAGTTCTGTCTGTCACAGACTTCTTGTCGTGTATCACTTTTGCTGAGGCTTAACGTAAACGTTTGCTGAGGTTTCAGTCATCTGAAAAAGTTATGGACACAACATCCATCGGTAATCACTGAGATCAAAACGTGCACCAAACTGAATATACCATCCCAAACAGTGTGGTACAAATGCTGTAACACATGCTGTTTTACCCCTACAGGCCAGTTAACTATCTCCAAAAAAGTTACCATGCATGTTGTCAGGGGTATGGTAATACTCTAATAATGTTTATATCAGATCCAACTTGATTGAAGTTGTTTAGCTGAAACTTATAGCAATATTACAGAAAAAAATTGCGTTCTGAATTGACGTTACAACATTCAGTACATTGTTTGGACATTTGTAAAAACACAGTAACAATTTTACCGTCATTGTTTTATACAGAACTAAGGAGATAAAATGATGAGCTTTAATCCTTGAATTCAACAAATTATAATCTGGCTTTTTAATGACCTTAAAATAATTCCACTTCCCTTCATTAGGCTCATAGATTGGTTTCCTCAGCTTTTCCACTGATTCTGCACTTCTCTTTATTCTTGCTTGTGGTGATCACTGGTCTGAACTTAGCTGTGTTACATGATTTAAAGGTGTGATCTGCTGATTGTTTGGTTAGTATTTTCAAATGAGAATGTGATGATCATGTTCTCATTCCACTGTTGTTAGTGCGCGTGTGTGCGTGCGTGCGTGCGTGCGTGTGTGAGGAAGAGAGGTTGTCCTCACTCGTGGCTAAGCTGCTATGGTAGAACGATCACAGGAGCTTAATCATGGGAGCCACGTCTTGGAACAGACTACACTGAGACTCTCATATACTAGTACCTCTTTCAGTATATCTCTATATGTCTCTTCCCCTAACCCACTTTCCCCTCCCAGATTCTATTCTCACTTCCTCTTACTTGTTTCTCGCATTTTTTTTCTTTCTTTCTTTTTAATCTCCCTGTCTTGTGTGCTCTCTTTCTTTCTTCCTTGATCTTCTTTCTCCCACTCTCCCTCTCCTTTCTCTGCTTCTCAGCCTTTTTTCTTTCTGCCATTGTGAGTATCAGGTGCCTGGTAGTAGAGAATTTTGATGTGATTGAGGAAGGAAGGGGTTAACTGAAACCATATTTGAAAGCAAACCTATTTTTTGTAGATAATTTGTAATCAGTGATATTGTTTATAAAGTAAAACCTACAGAGGAACCTGAGGAAGTTCACATTGTTTTGTCAGTTTGTTTATTTATTTAATTCATTTTGCTTGAAGAAACTATTGTCTTTTTCTCGAACAAGATACCTATTATTGGTCCTTGATATGCCCAACATTCTTCCTCATTACTTGCATTTTGTATTGACACACCTAACTTGTCAGATATCAGAGAAATGAATTATTTCCTCTACAGAAATCAAGATGAAGAACATTTAATCCATCCTGGCTGATTTCACTGTTCTTTGCAGACACAACATAATTCTTCTCCTCATTGTCTCATCCAGCCTGTCTCTGGTTGTCTGTGTAGGCACTGGATTGATGGCAAACTCCTCTGCTTCATTCATGGGCACCTTCCTGGCCAGCAGTCTGGGTTCACCCCCATCTCACCCCTCTGGACCTCCCTCCTCACCTTCTTCCCCCTCTTACCGTGGTGGACCCCACTCCAGTGGACCATCCCAGATCTGGTTCCCACACCCACATGAAGGTATGTTTTCTCTGACTTTTCTGACTGACTTCTATCTAGTTTATATGTAGCCAGGGGCTTTTTTCCTGTTTTGGGTGTGTGTAGCAGTGTCAGGACTATGAGAGCGTATTGTGTACACACACACATTCTCACACATGAAATACTTCTGTGTAATTGTTATCACAGTCTTTGTGTAAACAATGCTTGCCTAAACTAAGCTTGGCAGTTGGAGGTGGCTGAATGTAATTTTTCTTATTATGAAGACAATATGAACGCAGAGCCCTAAGATACTGACACAGTAGCCATGTCAACTTTACAGTCAGCAATATAACAAAAGCATGTAGTTGGTTTGCATAAAGACTTTTAAGACTCTGTCCCTATATTCATGTGGGTGGGCAGTGTTCATGTCAGTCAACATCAGATATATTTACAACAGAAATTACATGTCTATGGCCACCATTTAATTTGTTGTTTTAGCAATGTTATTATGACCATATTGTCAACAATTGGACCCAGAAATTGTCTTTCCGTTATACACTTTCCTACTGATCCTTTAACTATTATTATTATTAATTATTATTATTAATTATTCCAATTTTTGTGAGCTTGAGCATATCTTAACCCTTTTCACCCTGTGAGCAGCCAAACAGTGTGTTACCTTTCCAAAAAGACCATTCCTGATCAAGCATCTTCGAACTATAAAATAGCTAATATCCTAATGCTGTCAGATGCTCCTTCAAGTGTAAGGGGTTGTCACACTAAATACACTAAAATGGTTTTCTGATTGTTTTTGACTTTTTTTTTAATACTGCTCACATACTGCCTGTATTTTCTGGTTTTATTCTAAAAAAGCAACTGAGAATTAATTATATAGGTTGTTAAAACAATGGTATATCTAAACTAATGGTAGCATACGATTTTTCAAGGTAGTGTAATTATATTTAATGTCTTGAAATACAAATTTAGATCCAACTGATTTTCAAATAACAGAAACTGCATATTGCAGGCCTCATTTTGCCATGTTACAGGACACCGGAAGAATTTTTATGCACTGTAAGAAGTTGTATGATAATTTTCACATCAGCTGTATAGATACACAAGTGAATCCATTTATGCACGAATGTGTGTTTGCTGAGTTTTGTTGTCTAATTCAAATCTAGCACCCAGAATGTGTGTGTGTGGGGGGGATATGGTGTGGGTTAAGTGCTCTGTATCTCTGGAGCTCTTGGCAGCTGGCAGGGTGGAACAGTAATTGTTGTTGGCAGCCTGCACTGTGGGGCTTTGCTGCTGGCACCCAGAGCTGCAGCGCTACTGTAACTCATTGAGTGAACAAATCTGTGTGTGTGTGTATGTGTATGTGTGTGTATGTGTGTGTATGTGTGTGTATGTGTGTGTATGTGTGTGTATGTGTGTGTATGTGTGTGTAT
>JAUZSU010002707.1:0-11502 GCA_034780255.1 Parotocinclus maculicauda
TAATATTAGATCTAGTATGATTACAGCGGTGGGTCAGTCCCATCACATTCTGAGTGAAAAGCAAGTGGATCCTGCTCATTTTCAAAGTGAAAAATCAACTAAAGTTAATGCCTTATCTGTTGAAAGTACTAAGCAGGAAAGAAAGATAGATAGATAGAAAGATAGAGGGCAGTAAACAGTGATGAGCTGGTTTAGAATTATATAACAAGGGATCGGTCACATTAAAAATCAGTATTTTAAAAGAATTAGCCTTAAAATGGGATTTAGCACTAATAGCAAGATCTTTGTCAAAAAACGGGGCTTTACCTCTCATACGACGAGGGCGTTAAACATAGCTGTACCCAAGATGGGAGGCTTCATTTAAGGCTAAATATTCATCTGGTCTAATCCAAGTTTTGGTAAAAGTTTAAGATTATTTGTGTTTATTCTAATAAGATTCTAAAACAGACTTTTTGAGTGAATTTAGGTTCAGGACAGATACAGGTAACAGACACAGTTCTAATAACGGAAGATCTGGGTGATGATGCATGGCTACCAGTAGACAGTTGGTTAAGCCTAATTATCTGCTGCCTAACCCCTGCTCTAGATAGTCAGCCCCTAACTAATGCCATAAGACTATGGGCAATATTGCAGGAGATACCCTCAAAAGTTGTCCAGTTTTCTATAAAGCCCACATTGTTTTATACCACAACTTGGTCATTTCTAATGCCGTCCTTTTGATCCAGTCACTGCATTTGCATCATTTCCCTAGCCAGCGTTACACTACCACTGTATAGAATAAAAAGATATTTAAAATTGTCACCAGATTGTTTGTTTTCTTAATTACCTCACTGCTGAATATGGTGTTTCTCCTTATATGAATTCTATACAAGTATTGCACTGAATGTTAGACTGATTTCTTTGAAGTTTGCTTTATTACAAATGCCAGACATGTATTTATAATTACATGCGGTTACAGGCGGTGTGTGAGTGTGGTCTATTTGTAGGTAAATGTCATAACTAAATAACATAAAAACAAACATTCGATAATTTTTTTTTCTGTACACCCCATAAATAAATAAAAAAACATTGAATACAATCTTCATAAGAAAGGAATTAAGTGCTTATGGAATGTTTCATAAAGGTGGCATTGTAAGCACACAAAGAAAGAGAGCCACATGTGAGTTTGTTTTTCTTTTGTAGATTTGTTTTTATAAAATAAAGAGCTCTCCCAGTAAATTATGGAAGAACAGTGTGATCTCATCTAACATAATTTTATTTGTGACACAACATTAATGGATTCAGTCTGAATTTGCACTGAAGTCTTGACTTGAGATTTGACTTGTGGCTTTGTCTGTCAAGACTTAAGACTTATTACTTGCAACTTATACCTCCCATTTACTAGACAACTTTGAAAAGTCTCTGAAAAGACTTTTAATAGATTACAGCCTGACACCCTCTCACAGGGTGAGAGTCGCAGACCTTTAGTCGCAGGCTTTCATTTTAAAATAGTGTTTTTTAAATGAATTTTTAGTGTATTTTTCATCATGCTCCTGGTGGCTAGGTTAGTTGTAAACACTGCAACTATTGTTAGGTAGCCCGTTCGGGACTGTAGCATAGCACACGCTATTCCTGTTCTCCTTTATTCATTTCCCTCTCATTTGTGGTATAAATGCCACATCACATCAAAGAGACACTCCTGCTCACTTCACATTTTTACCAGTGTCTCCTCCTTCTCTACAGTTCACAAGAACCGTGGTTTCCAAAGCCTCGCCAGACTCTCCTTCATGTTTCGTTTCATTACAGCTTATTGTTTGGTCCTGAATATAGCTCTCTTATTGGTTGTTGGCAATGTTTATGTCACCATAAGTTTTGTGAGTTGCAATAATATTGCAATAATGCCAGGACCGGAGAAAAACTGACCGAAGACTGCAATCCTGACAACTGTACACTTAAGAATCGAGCACAATTCTCAAAATGTTATTCAGACGCTGGAAATTTGTCTGCAAATGTAAAATTGGATTAAGGTTGTTAAGAAAAAGGCTGACATTAGAGACATGTTCCCACCTCTGGTATATAAAGAGAAAAAGTGTTACAATATGTGAAAGGAGTGCCTGAGAGCAGTTCGAGAAAGTGTGAGAATATTACCTGCATGCAGAACCACCCCACAATAAGTAAAGATTGTTCTACAGTAGAGTAGATTTAGACACCTATTTGTGTAAATACACATCACTCAATATAAGAAAGTTCTAGAACACATATACAGAGAGAATATACTGTTTATTGATAATTATTCTATGTATAATTAATTAATGTTCTAGAAGCTGTGCAAAGTGTTTCTTTAGACAAAAAAAAAAAAACTTACTTAACAAAACTATATCATACTTTAATATCATTAAATATCATCACTTTTTTTGTACCTATATGCCTGTAAAATAAAATAAAGTTAGTAGAATAGCCTGTGGACAAAATCAGCATACAAAATAAGAGGGAATAGAATCTTAAATATTTAAATTCTTATAAAAACAATGTGCAATGTTATGCAATCATATATAAATATGAATATATAAATAACAAGAAAAATAATTAACTGTGACAAAGAGCCCAGATGACTTAGGCTGCTTACACTATAAGGGAAGAAATATTAGCAAGATGTATCTTGGTAGAACTAGCATACAATATAAGGTAGGAAAGTTCTAGAATTTGTGAGAAGAGTGTTTATGGACTGCACCAGCAGACTATACAAGGGAAAAGGTTCTAGACCCTGTGGAAAGAGTTCTTATGCATGGTGCTGTGAAGCCAAAACATGTTCTGTAATGAAGCCTTTAAATACTGTAGACTGTAATTTGTCTCTTATTAAGCTTATGCTACATTTACAACATTTAGCATGTACAATTGACACAGTCTTACAATTCAAGCAATTGTGGGATAAGGACCTTGCTCAGGGACCCAACTGTGGTAAAGGTGGAATTTGAACCATGGACCTTCTGGTCCATAGTCCAGTACCTTAACCACTAGGCCACCACAGGTCTTGTTACATTTGCTACATGCTACATTTCCAGGATGAACATACAAACGGTACATTTAAATGTTACAGTATGCTGCTTTAAAATACAAACAAACAAAAATCACATTTATTCCAGGAAATGCCAACAGAGATAAAACTATTATATACTTCAGTTTTAATTATCTGGAAATAATAGTTGACAGCAGCATTGGTAATTAGGGTGATAAAGCAGATTCTTCAGAAGATGCTTGTGCAAGTTTCAAAACCATTTTGATCCCCCTGGAGGAGTCTATTTATACTGCTATATAATTCACTCCACTCCCAGAGGAAAAAAGCAGCTCAGCCATACCCACAAAGCCTCTAACATGATAGTTTCATGCTGTTCTAAATCACATAAAGATGATGTCAGCATGTTATAACATTTAATAATGTTAATAATGTTTTCCAGGAAAGATGGACATATTTACCCACTATAGTGCATAATATAATTAAAACGACTCAATAAATGTAGCGTAATTTTAACATAAAGAGCAAGGGCACAAAAATAAGTTAAACACCTGTAATATTTGATCCCCCATCTGGCACTGCACCAGGAAGCATCATTGATCAATAGCTGGGATTGCTTTGAGAGTTGCATTCACAAATGGAACTTATAACATGAGTGTGCAAAAACAGAAACCTTGTGTTTACCATGACCAGAAGCAGCTTTGAGTTACGTTTTTTTGGACCTCAGGCTGCTTACTAAATATAAAAATTACCACCCAGACTGTGTCAGAAACAAATCCAAAAGCAAGGGTCTGTCATGGTTTGAGGCTGTTCAGTGGCCTAGGCAAATGTAATTTACACTGTGATGGCAGCAATGATGTAGAAACGTATGCTGAGATTTTAGAGCTGCTTTCAAGATGGCATTTTCCAATTCAACAAGACTGCAAAGGCACATGCTGCAAACATTACAAAGTTATATACGCCATTACCTATAAGTTTTTGGGTTATGATTCTGTGTATAATAAATCTGCACTGTGCTTCCTGATCGGTATTTATCTAACTTTTTTTTACAGTTAAGGTTTGAAATCATGACCATCTGGCCCATAGTACAGAGCAATGACCCATCGCAGTGCCACTATCCATTCCCATTGGTTTTCAAATTAAGTCGATTATTAATGGACCACGAGGGTCCTGATGCCATCCACATAAAATGTAATGATTCAATTACAGAAATTTTAAAGAAGGACCACAGGGACCTACTACACACACTGCTATGAATTAGCTATCTTTATTTACTTATCATATTTTGCCATGCCCGTGACACATTTCTTGTACCCACCTCCTTCCTTCCTTGTGTGTGGGTGTGTGTGTATGAGGATGGCTAGGTTGGGTGTGTTTTTTGTTAATTCTGTAATGTCAGTTATCGTGCACAGTGAGCTTCTGTAACCAAAAACAAATTATTTGTATGTGTGAGCATACTTGGCCAATAAAATCCCAGTCCGAGTCTGATTCCGATTCCGATTCCCATCTCTTATTACCAGGGCATACAAAACATGGGGTGGAGATGGCTATCCATCAATTAAAACGCAGCCTTCATCTCCAACCCAAGTCTCAGAGTTTACCCCTTCTACCTCTTCTATCCTCTTTACATCCCTCTCAGATACAAGGACATTGAGGGTGCTGACACAATCCACAATTAACACTGGTCCCTGTCAATATGAAGCACATGCTGAAATTTAGCATAATTTATTCTGCCACATTAGTGATGCACTACAATGTAATCAACTTTTAAAACCTGTGAATAAAATATGAGTGTTACATTTGTAAAGCCTGAAGTACTCTTTAGGAAATATTGCCGTTATAACTGTCACAGCAGGCTTTAATCATGTACAATCAGTCTTTCATGTTCCCTCTTGAATTATAAATGTTTTAATGTAAATTCCATTATGTTTATCCATTTAAAACTATTGTTTTTTTCTGACGTTATTACAATTAACTAGCCAGTAGAAACAATATAAACCATTGAACAGATTCGATTGATTGTAATTGTCACTTTGAGTATAGTAAGATGTGTTGAAGATATTACTTTAAAATATAATTGTTCAAACTCCAGCCTAATGAATGAAGTAAGAAATTAATTAAGTCATTAATTCATTTATTTATTTTAAAACCTAATTTATCCAGTTCTACAAGGTGCTGGGGCCTAACTAAGTAAGGGGGGGGGGCTATATTAGACAGGTTCCAATCTGTCACAGGTCATACATAGACACACACACACACACACACACACACACACACACACACACACACACACAGTCACACACATTTACACAAGACCACTTTAGAGACACTAACTGACTTAACTCGTCTTTGGAAGGAAACCTGAGCACCTGGAGAAAAACCATGCAAACACCACTAGGGATCTTTGCCACTTCTCCCACACTCTAATATGCATGACATAGGGACTCGTGGCAGCACCGATGATTGCTGGCAAATGTAGTGAGGAAAGCCATAGTGGTGCAATAATCAATTTTCATTTCCAATATTGTTTTTTCAATAAATTACATAAGATAGTAAATACTTTACTATAAAATAAGCTTAATGCTAATGATTTGTCTTTTGCTCAAATTTTATATATGCAGTGTGTGATGTAGGGAGTCATGTGGTGGTATTTTTAACACATACACATCGCAAATCCAGCTTTAATTCACCTCTGTATGACTTTTAAAAGAGAAGAAGGATGCATTTTCCTCTCCTTGGATATCTCAGGAAGTATATTTTATCTGAAAGTGGCATAAAACAAAGATACTTAACACTATTAACCTACCGCAAACTCTTAACTCCACACTCCCTTCTTGCCATAAAAATGGTGATTGACCCACCACCATCTCCCGCCCAGGAGTCTGGATTGTACCAAACCTTGAGAGGGACCACAAAATGCTCAGTGATAAAGATCAGACCAATGCAGACCATTTTGCCTCTGTGAGTTACCATTTGAAAGGGCCAACACTCTTCTGCCCATCACACCTCCCCACTCAGTAATGCAACATTTACGTTAATTTTAATACTGTGAGACCCCATTGGAAATCAGGATATGCATTATTGATTGTACTAATTTCCAGACACAAGTCCAACAAGACTCAACACTGCCTAAGTTGCACATAAGGAGTCGCCATCTGTTAATAAAATTTGTACTACTTTGGTAAAGATATGTTATTTCTTTATTTGACTGTTACTTTTTTGTATTATTTCCTAAAGTAGTAGTTACAGTTCAATTTAAATATGACATTAATTGATGTAACTATAATTAGCTTTCTGCATACACTATGTGTCACACTGAGTAATGTATTATTTTACTTAAATTGTATTTATCTCACCCTTTTGTAAAGGGCGGCATAATATGTGAAATACTATCGTGTGATTACTGATTACCTTCAACCAACATTAGTACCTACACATAACAAAGTTAACACTGCGAGTACTTACTCTTTGCCACAGTTACTGTACGTGTTAGTCAGAAGTTCCTCTACCGGTAGCCAATGGTTAATTCTGAATTTAAGCTTTACTGTACATAAAGGTTTTCAGAAGCTCTTGAATCACTTCAATCTTGAACTGGGTCGAGAAGATCTGCAACCTATTGGTGCTTTTTACTGCTGTCCAAGAGCTGAACTAATGTGCTAAAGTTTCTCCACCATATCACTGTGAGCCCAAGTACAACCTAATGCATAGTTCATAGTTCATACATACGTATAGAAACTACCTCATGATACGTCTGTTTCTTGAACACACTTTGTATGCATTTGAACCAACGTTTGGGATCTTTTGATGATTTTATGGACTGCAGATGACTATATCTGAATATCTGTTCTTTGTAGCATATTCAGCTGAATATGGGTTGAAAAAGACAACCCCCTTGCCCCTCTCTTTCTCTTTCTGTGTGTGTGTGTGTGTGTGTGTGTGTGTGTGTGTGTGTGTGTGTGTGTGTGTGCGTGCGTGTGTGAGAGTGAGAGAGAGGAGAGAGAGAGAGAGAGAGAGAGAGAGAGAGAGAAAGAAAGAGAGAGAGAGAGAGAGTGAAAGAGAGAAAGACAGAGATAACTTCCCGTACTGAGGTTTTAATGAGCAGTTTGTAGAAGTCATATACCACACAAAAGCACCAAGAGACATTCTTTACGGAACAACTATTCAATTTAGGCATGATCATAATTTATGGAAGTCCTCCTATAACCTGGGCATTCAAAATTGCCTCCAGTAAGGGTTTTATGGATTTAAACATCCTTTTAATGCTCAGTCAGCAAACAATCTTGTTGGAGATATTTCCATTTATGTTATGGTTCACAAACGAAAGACTAACTTACCAACTGTGGTCATATATTGTTCAGTTTTTAGTGATTGTCTGCTTAAGAACTAGAACTCCAAGATTTGTTTGGGTGTTTTGCAGTTTTGCGAATCTTATCTAATCTAAAGATTAATTATACTAACACTTAATTTGTCATTTTATTTAATATATTAAATTCTTGGTAACATGATATTTCTCATTGTTTTCTCTGCTGGTACACAACATGGAAAGCTTGATTAATGGGACTGAGTGTAGAAATGGTAATCTGCACTTTTCAAATTTATGGCCTACTTTTTGAACTACTTTTAAAAGCTATCACACCAGTCTCAGTGGAAATGATTGTGTACAGTGAGACATATGCTGTATATACATTGATCTATGCAGAAAAGCAGAAACACACCAGGTCTATGTGGGCACTCAAATATTATGGTGCACTAGTTTTATTTCTAATTCCCCAAACCAAAATGACATTAATATTATAATAATTTGAAAGTAGCATTTTAAAGTAGCATGAGTTCAACAGAATCCAAAAAGAGGTTGCCTGAGTTGCAAAGAGGAAGGGCATATGTAAAGTATAAATGGATATGTCCCAGATGCCACTATCACTAATTACAGTGATTGCTGTACATGGGAAAAAAGGCGGCATAATGCGTAGCACCGCTGCCTCACAGCTAGAAGGTCCTGGGTTCAATCCCAGGGTGGGGTGGCCTGGGTTATTTTTGTGTGGAGTCTGCATGTCCTCCCTGTGCCTGCATGGGTTTACTCCAGGTACTCCCACAGTCCAAAGACATGCGTGTTGGGTTAATTGATGACCTGGTGTGTAGACATACCCTTGTGTGTGTTGCTGAAATGGCCACTGATGCTGATAGCAATGTTAAGCAAATCAAATATAATAAACATGACCAACACAATGTGGTCTGTCAACATGTCTTTGAATGTATTGTAGAGGCATGTCTAGCAGTCAACGATCTCTCACCTCAGCAACTTTACACCCTTTTGTGACAAAACAGTGTTTGATGTTACAACATGAATTCTAATCCAACTGGGTTGCACAGTACTGTAGAACACTATCTCACCATTGCAAGTCCATGGGTTTGAGCCCCAGTAGTTCTTTCTGGTCTTGTTGGTATCCCATTCACGCTTATCTGGGGATCAACTCCCAGCACAAACTAGCATTGCAATAATGAACTTGCAACCTGACCAAGACACACTTGTGCTTTCTAGAGATAAGCACTGGAGCATCCATAATCCTGACCAGAATATCAGAAGACACATCTGCTCTTCAAAATCAGACAGTTGTCTGTACGCTCCAGTTCCAACTGTTTATTTTTTATAATTTTTGGAAGGCTAGAACAGATGGTCACTAATTCTAATTCCTGAACAATTTACCATATAAATAATGCAAGCAGTCTGGCATGCTATAGAGTTTAAATAATGTGTAGTTGCTGTAATCTCAGAATATTCCTTAAAGACTGATTAGATTAAGAAGACAGATAAGGGGATAAGTGTCATCATAATCTTTTTGAACTACTTGCAAATAACTCACATCTCAATATCTCGATCTATTTCAGTTTTTTCTTTTACTAGTTTTTATAAGGTCATAAAAAAGTTTATGATCTAGTGAGCAATTGGGTTTTTTTTAAATTGAGAAGAACAGCCAATCTAACTATCATTCTATGTGATAATCATGTGCTCTAGAAGTGTGTTCAGACTTGGCATTTTTAGTTGGATTAAAGCAAACCCTGGTGCGATTTATCGGTTAATACAGTTCATTTAAACATGCGTTGATGTTGCCATCTGAACCTTGGTGTGCACCAAACAAGCTGAAACAGTTACACCTTTTTAACTATTCAATCAGTTATTTTAGTCTGTGGTCTGGGACTGTCCACAGTTGGGTCCCTAAGCAAGGCCCCTAACCCCAGATTGCTTGAATTGTAAGAATGTATGAGTTGTAAGTCTCTCTGGATAGGGGCGTCTGCTAAATGCCATAAATGTAAATGTAAATATAGTCATGTGACAGTGAACATCTTTCTGTGGATGTTCTGTCAATGTCTCCAACACAATGTTTCATTATAAAGACAATTGTCACTGAATACCAGGTTGATGGGCCAGTGAGTATGTAGTTTGCCTGATGACATATTTGTCACATTTTCATTTTAATGTTAAAGATAAATATTGTCATAGAGCATCTTTACAACACGTACAGTCTAAAGCTCAACTGAACAGTTAAAGACCTCTTGACAGAGAAAAAAACTCCATGATGTGTATGAGAACAAAGTCTAGTGAGGAACCAAACTGGTAGGGAATCCACCCACTTCTGAGTAGGTCCAATAATCTAGATTATATTCTTTAGAGACCTGGTAAAATCTATGATCTTAGGTCAATAGAATACAGTCATGGACAAAAGATTAAAGAAGTACGCACTTTTTTTTAAGAAATAAACAAAAGTTTACTGCATGGGCTTTTATGGTGGCAATTTGTAGTAACTCTATATTGTGGATCAGATGAATTGCCATTAATTGCAATGACATTCCCTGCCATGAACATGACCTTATCACAAAAAAAATACTGTAGCATGGTGCGCATTTCAATCCTACAAAATGGCCTGCAAACATAATTTCTTGTTAGCTCAGGAGAAAAAAAGGTTAATGAGGAAAAGACAGCTGATATTATTATGTCATGTTGATTACAGGACCAGACTGGTTGCTTTAAAAGGGTAGTGGTACTTTTAAAATGTCTTCTGTTAACCATGGTTACCTACAAGGAAACACATGCAATCATATTTACACTGCATCAAAAAGGTTTCATAGACAAGGACATTGTTGCTTTTATCAAATCATCAAGAATTTCAAGTAGAGTGGTTCAATTATAGTAAAGAGGGATTCAGGGCACCCAAAAAAAGATGAGTGCTACCATGAGTTCTGTGCCATATCAACAGTGAAGCATCCTGAGACCATTCATGTGTGGGGTGGCTTCTCATTTAAGGTATGGTTTTGGAATAGTATCAAAATATCCTACAAGAGCAACTTTTTCCAATGATCCAGGAGCAATGTTTTTTCCAGCAATTGTTAATCAAGTGGTTCAGTGAATAAAACTTTTACATTTTGTGCCCATGGCCAGGAAACTCCCTGGATAAAAATCCCATTAAGAACCTGTAGTAAAATTATCAAAAAGTTTGTTTACAAAATAAACATAAAATAGAGAAACTGTGATCTACTCCAAGCACTGTGGTTGCCAGCATTTAAGATTATGCCTAGACGCTGATATCCAGCATGCCAAGGCAAAAGAAGAAGGTTCAGCACAGTAAAAATTAAGCCTTTGCATAAATTAGAAGTATTTAAGAAAAAGTTAAAAATAATATATATATATATATATATATATAATTGTAAATCTTCATATTCATTGTAATTCACCACAATAAACATCTGAGAAAATGTTCTAAAAAATAAAGGTTATCATCTTTGTAAAAACCAGACAGCACCCGACTTCCTATTGACATAAACTGTAGTTAAAAATATAATAACAATAATAATAATAATAATAATAATAATAATAATATTCCCAAAATATATTTTCATTTACCCAACATATTTTCAAGTTGATAGTTGTCATAAGGGCATGTTTAGCTAGATGGTTTAAACCGATGAAAACTACATTGTAGAAAAATGGGGCAGGAATAAATGAACAATTATTTTAGAAACTCAATTTAAGCAACTGCCTTTGCATTGATATAAATACAATTTGTGTAATAGGTAAATTAATTAAAATGACCCAATTTTATTTCTGACAACATTCAGCAGTAAGGCGATTTGGCTCTCAAAGGAAATTGAGTTGAAAGCATTCCAGCATATTTACAGATTAGTGGAATAGTTTTTATATGAAGCTTGCTTCTTTTATGGATATAATCCAAGATATTCTTTTGATGCCTTTTAGTGGAATGATGAACATTATTGTGCTGGGTGTTATTTTATGTGTGAAACAGGATATATGTTGTCTCGTTTAAGCATCGACCCCATGTGATATAAAATATGGATAAAATGCTTTGAAATGTGATTTTCCTGAACACAAATAAATCATTGTTTTTGAGCATATTAAATGTAGATTTGTTCCATTTGGGTAAGAAAAGATATGTTTCCTGAACATAATCTTTTAAATAGATCTTTCATCTTCTTGGCAGATTTGAAATGGACTTTCT
>JAUZSU010002718.1:0-23128 GCA_034780255.1 Parotocinclus maculicauda
AAGGTCCAGGGTTCAAATCCCACCTCTGCCACAGTTGGGCCCTTGAGCAAGGCCCTTAACCCACAATTGCTTGGATTATAAAACTGTATTAATTGTAAGTCGCTCTGGATAAGGGCGTCTGCTAACTGACATAAATGTAAATTTGGCTTCTTTAGTTCTGGGGCCCATCAAGAGAGCCTGACACCTGATGATATAAACTAAATGGTGAAATAATATATTCACTTCGATACAGCTTAATGACAATTGCAACCCAGTACTTAATACTACATGATTATGTAAGTGGGGAGGACTAATTTCCTAGAACAATACAGACATCAATTCCTTTTGCAATTTGGTCATGAATCCTAAATAATGAACAAATATACATAGATTCAAATTTCTTCCATTTAAAAGCAATTTCAGTTACTTTGAATTTATTCAGGTTATAGATTGGTGTATTTCAGGAAAAAAAAATAAACCCTGAAACATAAAGCAGTATTTTTGTGCTCATTTGTAAGATGTGTTTCTTACATTTATATTGACTTAATTGGCTTGTAGAAAGTGTGAACCTTAAATATTTCATGGTCAACTTTGCTTAATGAGGGGGATTTTTACCAAACTCTTCCAACTTTTCCTGATTTGGAGTTGCAATATCTCAGAGGTTATTTGTAAGTAATAAGCCAACTGCTTTTTGTACTGTTTTCCGGATATCCTTGAGTGGGCCTTGAGTAATTTTCCTTAGACCAGGGGTTCTCAGCCTTTTGCAAGCTGGGACCATCAATGCAGTTGAGGTTTCCCCTTCTACCAGCCCAACCCACTTAATCCACCCCCGCTACCCCTAGCTATTTATGATGATGATGATTATTATGCATATTACTATTATACTATTATTATTATACTAATACTTCTTAGTCTTAGTATTACTAGGCTTATTGGTAGGCATATCGTCTGCATTTTTTACAGAAGCTTGCAGGTAGGCAAGATTATTGTGAGACCTGAGCCTGCTTTGTGTGTGTGTGTGTGTGTGTGTGTGTGTGTGTGTGTGTGTTCACACACGTGTCATGAATTTCCCCAAGAAAGCAGCAGAGCCACAGGCAAGGGTCAGTCCAAATACGGTTTTACTGAAAAGAGCAAGCAAAAATCTGAATAAAACCAAAGGTCAGCAATGGAATAACACCATGCATGGTACTATAAAGGATGGGATAAGAATTAGTTTCAAGGTCAGAAACACCTCGGTGCAGTTGTGATAAATAGCACAAACAAATTTGTCAGGAGAACTAGAGTGAATGACGCTACCACACATGTTCGGACGTTTATACAGTGGCTCTCACATCGTGTCACAAGATCAAAACCCTATGTTTTAATTGATTTATCCACTAAGACAAATGAAAATTTTAACTGTTTTTGATTTTTTACAGTCCTTTGAAAACAAACTACGTTCTTACCCTATCAGTCAGATCAGATGGCCACTCAGTTGAGCTTATTTAGTAGATCCCTGATGCTGCTTCATTGGAATTTGTCAAGATTGAGAAAAGGTGTCTTATGTTGGCTCAGGATGTGTAAAAATGCATCTGCAGAAAAAAGAGGATATATGACCACTGTGTGCTACAATATGTTAATAAAAAGTTCTAGAGAGTGAAACCCAACTAAAAATAGCACATAAACCTCATTGATTATTTGCTTGTTTTTTTTCAATCGGTCTGTGGATGGATAGTGTAGGAAGCTAGCACACATTGTGTAGCTATCTAGCAACTTTGCTCAGAACATCTAACAATAACTATAATAGACAACTGATCAAGTATTTATTCATTACTTTACCTCTGTCTTTTTATGTCTTTTGTTCTCTTTTTTCTGTCTCTGGGCACCAAAGTGCTTTGTTATTTTTTTACATATTGGTTTGGGGTAATCTGTGCGTTTAACATTAGTCACGCTGTGAAATCCAGATAATGAAAGAGTAACACGCAGTCAGGTCTATGGAAACATGGAAAAATAAGCGACATGGGCTCATAAAAATCCCAAAACAGGTGCCTTACTACATCGTGACCACTTGATCAGTTGTGAAATTACCAATATTTAAAACCGAATTGATAAAAAAAAAAAAAAGCTTAAGGTGACTTACAATACGCGGACCTGGCAACAACGACCGATCGATCAGTCAGTCCTAGTGCCCCGCCCCCACATGCAGGTAAGTCTAACTAGAGCATGAGGAGGGGGGTTGGTTTGCCATGAGCCACAGCGTGCCACAGCGTACGCAACACAGAAAAAAGTTAGAACTCATATTATTAGACTGTGGAGTTGTGATGTTGTTTATTATTTAAAAATAATAATGTAAATAAAATTTGAAAAAATACGAGTTAATTGTTTTTTTGTTGTTTCTCAGTTGGGGCTCCCGGGCAACCCCATGGATGGACATTCACCCTCGCGTTCACCTGTCTGCCAATAGCAAGGGCGGGCTCTAATTTTGAATATATCATTGCAATGCCTATTTCTTTATTGTGTGGTTGTTGTTATTATTACTGGTTTTTGTTTGTCAGTATATTTAAGGGTATTGTGCGCCAATTAAGCTTCAATTCTAGTATACAGTACTTGTACTTTAGTTGAGTTCTGTTTTGATGTACTGTAGTACCCGCTAGTTTTGGTTAGTCGAAGGCGCTACCTAAAGGAAGTCACGCAACGCAGTTTTGGTAACGTTTGCTCTTGCATGTTAAATTAATACAACAAATATCGGTTAAACAGAAAAAAAACCTAATGTGAACTATATTGTGTTTGTGTGTTGCTTGTTGAAGTACTACTAGCATTCGTTTGGTTAAGTAAAGTTGTGTATCTCAGTTAGGCCTGAGAAAGGCTAGCACTGGACGTCACTGCAAACCATGCCTTCGATTAAAAAACCGAAAAGTTATGTGGGACTGCAGTTAACAGTAGTTTTTGTACATTGTGTGTTTCTGATTATCTGCAGTCTGTCAGAAGTTGCAGTCAAACACGATGAACATCGACTGTGCTTTTCCAGCGGGAGATGAAAGTGATGGAAGTAGTGACGAATGGGACCTTGGATATTCCATAAGTACCAAGAGATCAAATCCTGATGTATACCTATATATTAAAATATGTCATATTAATTATTATTTTATATTCTCCTTGTAATCACTCTACTCTGTGATTATACAGTGGTCAATGGATTATCAACCCATGTGAAGCACCAACCAGCTGTCTTCTGTAATTGCTTTTGTCTAGGTCTCATGCCTCCTAGTTGTCATCTTTACATTGTATTTTTTTTTATAAATACGTGATTAGCAACTAATTTAGTGTTTTGCAACAGACAATGTGCTCTTTTTCCGAAGAAAGATGGGTTCCTGTTCTTCCCATACTTCTTTTGGCTCTATAACCATGGCATGTGTTTAAGACCTCAAAGTATTTTCTTACCTATTTTTTTCCTAATCAGATTGGATTTTTTTATTTGGGTTTGTTACTGTTTCTGTATTATGTATGTACTGTACTAGCAGAGCACACAACGCATGTATTAGATGGGCTAGGATACTGAATTTGAGTCAGATCTGCAGTACAATAGCACTACTGTTTCTGACCTCTTGATTGGCTATTTTGTGAGTTCTTTTGGTCCATAATCTATTCAAAAATTTCTTTCCATCTTAGTGTTTACTAAGATAATCTTTGCAAAGGGCTACTGTATATCCTGTGTATATAAATGACAGCGTTAATATTAAAAAGACTGACAAGTTTTGTGACAAGTCATTTCTAAAAGTTTTATTGAATTAATGATGATGCAAGGTAGGTAAATGCCATAACTAAACATAAGTCAAAACACAGAGAAAGCTAAAATTTGCATGTCCATTATAGTAGGTGAGGCTCTTTGTGTTACCTCAATAATCCAGGCTGCTCCTGCACATCTTTGGGAGGATTTATATAAAGAATCTAAACCATGTAATCATAGCACTGCACTTTCAATGTTGGTTTGCAGGTGTCAGGGCAGAAATTAGCCTGTGACGACAATGTGTCCATCATGAAAAGAGCTATCACAGCAGGGGATGCTGATCTTGTCCAACAGCTACTGGAAAGTGGTAGGAATTCAGTTTAGTCTTGAGAGAGAGTCGAGACACAGTACAAGCTCTTGGTTTTTGAATAAGTTTTATTATGCATTTAGTCAGTATTTGCTGTTCTTCATGTTCTAGGTATGGACGTGGAGACACGGCTGGGCTTTGGCTGGACTCCACTCATGTGTGCTGTTCATTTTTCACACTACGATCTGGCCAAGCTTCTGCTGGATCATGGAGCCAGCGCCAACTTTAGCAGAGGTAAAAACGCAAGTCAACCTATGCAATCCTACATCTAAGATATGTGTTCAGTGTAGATCATTCCTTCATACAGATTCACTCTAGCTTTAGAAATCCATCTTTGGCCATTAAAAAGTGTTGGTAAGGTCTTACATGTGACAGGAGATGTTGAAAACACTAGGGAATGACGTTAAGAAAAGGGATGCAACACGGTTGGACAAACTGTTTACAAGAGCTGGAGGGGTAGTAGGAATTACTTATTACTGTGATGGGGAAAAAATGACCATCCACTGTCCACAACTTTTCTGAAACATAGAAGTGTGTTTAGTGTAAGTCTACTGTCACAGAACTGCTCTACAGAAAATCTGTTATTCCCACAGCCAGGAGGCTCTTTAATTCTATGCGGAGGAGTTGTGGAGGAACTTATGACTAACTGTAACAAAATCTTGCAATACATGACCCCATCCATTCTACCTTAAATACAGTTCAGTTGTCCTGTCCCCTTTCCAGAAAAAAGCACTCCCAAAGTATGATGTTTTCACCCCCATGCTTTACGGTTGGGATGGTGTCCTTGGGGTTGTACCCATCCTTATTGCAAGTGGAGTTCATATCAAAAAGCTCTATTCTGGTCTCATCTGACCACATGATCTTCTCCCATGCCTCCTTTGGATCATCCAGATGGCCGAACCAAACTTAGTGCTGGTGTGAGCAGTGGGACCTGGTGTGCCCTGCAGGAATTGAATCGATAACACCATAGTGTGTTACTAGCGGTCATCTTTAAGACTGTGGCCCCAGCTCTCTTCAGGTAATTGATCAGATCCTCCTGTGTAGTTCTGGGCTGATTTTTGACTTTTCTTAGAGTCAAACTTACCCCATAAGGTGAGATCTTGCATTAAGTCCCAGACTGAGCTTGACAGTCATCTTGTGTTTCTTCCATTTTCCAATTCCAATAATTGTGCCAACAGTTGTTGGCTCCTCAACAAGCTACTTGCCTATTATCCTGTAGCCCATCCCAGTCATGTGTAGATCTAAAATTCAGTCCCTGGTGTCCTTGGACAGCTATATGACCTTGGCCATGGTGGAGAGGTTTGAACGTGATTGATTTTGTGTGTCTTTTATACAGGTAACGAGTTCAAACAGGTGCAATTAATGCAGGTAATGAGTGCTGAATCGGAGGGGCTTCCTAAAGTAAAACTAACAGGTCTGTGACCTGAATTCTGAGCCAGAATGTTTGCTAAGCAAATGCGTATGTTATGCTACAAAATGAAAATTAGTCATTTAAAATCATGCAATGTGACTTTAATACTATTATTTTGTACAATACGCTATCACTTTAGTGATTCGCAGCACTTTCCTCAGTGGAAAATCCTTGGAAGCACATTGTCCCCTGAAAACCGAAAGATGGAGAGAGTATCTGCCTCTGTGACCCGTCATGGTGGTACTGGTTTCTGTTGATGAAAACCAGTAGAGTGATGCTGAAGTCGAGGAGCGTCTTAGTGTGTGGGGCTGGTACTAAAACATAAGAAAATGTAGTTATTAAGAGCACAGAGTCTGTTAACAATCACTGATGCCATGTGCAGCATGAAACTCTGGCAGCACCAACTATAGCAGCATAGCTAAAACGAGGAATACAAGAAGATAACAAAGCCCAGAGGGATCACACAAAGTTTATGCGTAGACCATTGGTCTAGTTTCAGTTTGCATGTCACATTGTTTGCCTTCTAAATTTAATGCATCTGTTAATTTCTATTAAATTAGCTTCTAGTCTTAGGATATACCAAAGTAATTTAGACAGGAAATAATTAAATGTGAAACTGGCTGCTGCTTCCGAGCTTGTTCTGTTTGGCAAGGGAAGAATGCAGAAGTGATGAATAATGCCACTGCAGAGAGCTTGATGCTGGCGTCAGTGCACTGGCCCAGTAATGCCGCTTTGTTTATTTTCTTGCTCCAGTGCAGACTCAACCATTCAAAGTCTGCATCCTACTTGCAACCAGAACTTCTCATGTAGCCTAAACCTGCCTCCAGTCATAGCAAATATGTCTGAACATGACTGTGTCTACACCGTATCAGGACATTGCAATTACAGTATTCAGACACATGCCATCTCTTAAACAAAATGGGGAAATGCTTTCATATGGATTTTGTGTTTAAAGGGAAACTATTATGTTTGACTAGTTTTAATACAGACTAATACCTTTTTATTGTGAGAGCTATGAAATAATTTAGATATTAATACTGTTTTTGTGATAAAGTGCATAGAACCACACAATAAATGTGATCTTTAAAAAGTGGCTTTAAAAAAAAAAACATTTTCTTCAAGATCTTTTTCTATGTAGCAACATCAGAAAGGCAAAAGAAAAGTTGAAAGGTTGTTCTATAATGCAACTGAGATGCAACTGCCACTGGACAATGGAAATGCACCCTGAATATATTGGCTCAGAGCTGCCCCTTCATCAGAAATAGATGACCGCTGACTGCTGTCAGATACCAGGATAAGATCCTGCACCCTATAGTGGTACCCTAAGCTGGAGCAGTTGAAAACAACTTTTCTTTAAAAAAGTGGACGATAATGCATGGCCCTACCGTGTACATCTCGTCAACAACATGCTTCAGGAGGCAAGAATCAAACACATGGACTGGCCATCACATTCTCTAAACCTGGATCCCATTGTACATGCTTGGGATGTGCTGTGAAGATGTCTGGCAAATCACCCAATGCCTCCCACAAAACTTCTTGAGCTGGAAGTCGCTTTGGAGGAAGAGTGCCAGAGATTAAGAACTGCTGGACAATCTGATTCTGTCCATGCCCCCTCACTATCAATGTTTCTCAGTCTTGGGTGATCATACACCCTACTGAACTGTCAATGTGTGACACATTTATCCAGTTTGTCATGCTTCTGTTCACCCATATGAATGTCACTTGCTACTCAATTACGATAATTGTTTGCAACTCATTTGTTAAACTCATTAATTAAACAACTTTCTTTGACGTTTCATTTGCTTTTCTGATATTCTGCTTTCAAGATCAAGTTGATTCATATCCTCTAAATATTTGTGAAGTGTATAAGCATACTGTAATTTAAACTTTTTATTGACAAATACATCGTCATTTTTCATTTCCAAATTGCAGCACCCTAGAGAAACAACTGGAGAAAGAAAAATTATACAGTGACAGGAATCGGGGAGTTTTTAGTGTGGCATTGTTCAGCTGCTCAGTCTTATACACTGCTCTTAAAAATTAGGATACATTTTATTATGGTGGTTTTCATTTTTAAGCAGGTATAGTGTTCTATCGTTAAACATAGTTGACATGCGCTGTTATTGATGTAAGTTGTGGGCTATAATTTTGAACCTACATTTTCCTCCTTCATTTTTTTTCTGTTTTTATTCAGATCATTACACTGTGCTGATGGCAGCATGCACTGCAGATTCTGTCTCTGAAGAGAACATTTTGAAATGTGTAGCACTTCTGCTAAGTCGAAATGCTGATCCAAATGCCTACAGCAGGTAGTGTGGTTGTTTGTTTGTCTGTGTCTAAGTGGGTGTTTCTCCTTAATTGACTTTCATTGTTCTCTGTACCATATGTAAGACCGTGTGTTTGTTGAGAATATAAAAGTTGTTTTTTAATATGGATTTTACCATACTGTAGATAATGTGAACTACTCAAGTCATTGTATACCAGGAATCTTATAAACAAGCTTGAACATTTCAATTACAGCATTTATATAATCAAAAAATGAAAACATTTACAGCTTTTAACTATACAATCATTGACCGCTTTAATAGATGCCCCTTGCTAGTACTGGGTTGGACCTCCTTTTACCTTCAGTACTGCAGATCACCCTTTACAATACATCCCAAATGTGCTCTGTTGGATTTAGATCTGGTGGCTAAGGAGGCCTCTTAAGTAACTCATTTTAATGTTCAAGAATTAGTTTGTAATGATTGGTGCATGGTCATAGATGGATGGACATGGTCAACAATACTTATAGTGGCATTTTAATTGGTATTAAGGGGTACAAAGAGTGCAAAAAAATGCTACGCACAATCACACCACCAGCAGTAGCCTGAATTGTTGATACTGGTGGTCTTCTGCTGCTGTAGCCCATCTGCCTTTCTATCAGCTCAAACCAGTCTGATCATTCTCCTCTGAAATCAACAAGGCATTTTCACCCAGAAAAGTGCTCACTATATACCATTATTGCTCACATAAATTAGGGGATATTTCACTATGCAATATTCCATCCCTCTTTTAAAAAGGATTTCTCTATAACCCTATAGAAGGCCAAGTGAAAATCCCAGCAGATCAGCAGTTTCTCCCAGCTCGTCTAGCACCAACAAAGTTACTTAAAACCTCTTTCTTCCTTATTCTACTGTCATCTCGATTGGTTGATGTAAGAAATCAGTCTCGTTTTTCGTCGTGAGGGCCCAATAAACTCAATCGTGTTTAATATGATCATGAGTCTTGTCTTGACTCACTAAAGCTCGCTCTCCAGCACCAAACCGTAAGTTACATGTATTTCTGCATGGCACAGTTAAAGACCCATTCTGATGCTCCATTTGAACATCAGCAGGTCATCTTTGTGTCTGCATGCCTAAATATATGGAGTTGCTGCCATGCGATTGGCTGATTAGATATTTGCAACTACTAATGATTTGTTTAAACCAAGACTTTTCTACCTGTAGGGCAAACCGGCTAAGCACAATCATCTGCAAAGGTGGTTGTGAGATTACCAGAAGTTCAAGCACGCATGTTTACAGCTCAAACACTTGAGTGAAACGGATCAAAACTGTAGTGATTAACAATACATTATTCTTCCACCAGTGCCATTAGTGGCAACGTCTGCTTTGTATACTACTCATGCTGAAACCTCATTATCGTCTTTAATTTATTTGCTTCTTGTCTCCTTCTCACATGTTCATGTATTCTAGTCTTTTGTCTTAATAATACACTAACCTGCCCATCACTGAAGATGTTCAAAATTAATAGCAGTTTCAGACTGAATTTAGTGGTTTTATTCAAGTCATGAACTATAAACACACCGTTTACATTTTAACAAGTTTTATATATGACGTTTTGCTTTTTGCAAAGGGAGCTGCTTCAATTTACATTTGTGTAAAAAATATGTAGATACTGGGGATGGGAATCAATAGGCATTTTAAGATTTGATTGCAAGTTAAGGTTATTGATGCATCCTATTTTCTATACAGGATACATGGAATCACTGTACAGTGTACCTAATTACACCTAAAAACGATTTCCAATGTTGGAATAAAACCATGAATTTTTCTACAGTCATCTCGATTGGTTGATGTAGGAAATCAGTCTCGTTTCTCATCTTGAGGGCCCAAAAAACTCAATCGTGTTTAATATGATCATGAGTCTTAAGTCTTGGCTCACTAAAGCTCGCTCTCCAGCACCAAACCAGAAGTTAAACGTGTTTCTGCATGGTACAGTTAAAGACCCATTGATATCTGCTTGAATAATAGAAACATTTGCTACATTAGTTTCTAAATGGATTTGGTCTATTTACTTTTGTATTTACAGTTTTTTTATATATTTTAAACAACACAGAAAAGCAAGAATTGTGTATAAATTAATGAAATGTGGCATTTTCCATCTTAAGATACTGTTAAGGACCTTAGAAGCCATTTAATTTTACAGCCTGTGTGCTTCTTATTTAGTGATTATTATTTTTAGTGTATGTTTTCAAGTTTTGAAATAATTTCAAAAGTAATCCAGTGGAAGTCGTGCAAATAGTGATCATACAAGATCAGACACTGAGTCTGTGACTCAAATTTCTGTTACTTGTCTTTAGATTTGAGATGCAATCAGACATTTGTAGTTTCAGTCTTTCATTGTACAGCATGAATGCATCAAGACCGGGTGCTATATTTTGGCTTCGACGTGTACAGCCCAGGACAAAAGCCCAGGTTCTTAGCGACATATTTCGTAAAAACCTCTTTGTTGAACCATTAACTTATTGGGTGGCCCAATAGTCTATAAATGGTGGGCTATTTTAATGTGACTTTTATCAGGGTTATAAAGTTGGTTAAATATGATTTTGAGGATTGTGGAAATAGTGTTCACAGTGACTTCACTCATCTTTTTTTAGTAATTCTGTCAATAATTGCTATAATAGATGCTCTAATAGATATTAAATATTTAAATAACCTCTAACAAACAACACAAGTCCATTTTAATTGAACAGTTTGACTGCATCCCTGCCACAGGAGGCATCAGCGTGTGCAGGCTGGGCTCCTTCGTGAAATGCAAATTTGCACGTAAATCATTCATAGAACAGTCCTTTTTTTCCGTAAATTGGTGCATTCATGAAACTGTTCGTAGTCCCAAAATGTTAGTGAGAACGAACATAATTTCTAAATATAAAAGTAAACATAGTTACACTGTAGTGCTGTAATTCCTAATACAGCTTGTCATTCAGAGAAACATATGTTTCTGAAATGGTGCAGCCTCGACTTAAGCATAACACACACCAGACCAGTCAATGAATCATTGTGCAATAACTGCTTTTTCTGCTTCAGTCAGAGTTCTGTTTCATTCTTAAGTAATACTTTGGCTGGGCGACTGAACTGGTCCAGACTGAACGGTGGTAGTGTGTGAGGAAGATGCTGTTTGTGGTGGGTTGCCTGAAAAATAAATGTAATAGATACAATATAAAAAAAATAAAATCCACTGGATTCAGTGATATCCAAACTGTTCGGATAAACTGATATCCGAAATGTTTCCATTACGTTGAAAGATTTTGTTCTGGTAATATCTCACGTCACTGTGTTGTGTTTATTGAATTGCAAAGTAATAGATGCATTCTACTAAAGCTTCCTCAGTTTTGCAAGCAAAACTGTGATTACAAGTATGCGCCTTTTAAAGACTGCATTACGTTTCATTACGTGACCACACCGTCCACAGTTAAAAGACAGACTTTTATTACCTTTTATTTGATTTTTAAGACCTTGTTCGTTAGTGCACGGATGTTGATTGGATGGTCATTAAACAGTGTGTACATGTACTTGTGTTTAATTAAAATTGGCATTAAAATTAGTTATTGCATTTAAGTATCCTAATCTTTCGAACAGATGTAATTTTACATGGTCATGAATTTTGTGGTACGTTTGAAAACTTAACTATTGAGAATTATCATGCTGGAGGTTACAGTGCATCGTACCCACATGCATGAAGTATCTTGGTCAGTCCTCAGCTGCTCCTCATCTGCAGCCCAAGCTGTGCACATTACCCAGTATCAACAAGCACAGCACTCGGTTGTCTGGTAGGACAATGATTGTATCCTGTCCAGACAAAATATTTAAAAATTTGTAATGAGATGCAGAGAGAAGTGGCTAAGTGATAGATGTTGTTGGTAAATCCTGGCCCTCTTCTGTCTTTTGAAGACATGCTTTTAAAAAGGCACTTGGCTGCTAATTTTGGACTGGTTTGGTAAACAAAACAAATAGTGACTGTATTGACATAATGCACATCTGCAGTATTTCCCCCAAATGGTAGCAATCTAAAGTCCTGAGGGATTAAGACAAATGGTGTTCATGGTTTGTGTGTAGAAATGTTGTTCTTAAACTCCCGCTTCAACAACATTAAAAATCACACTTTATGCAGAACCGCACTGCACTGTTGCACTGTGTTGGCATGTTAAAATAAAGCACATATTTTCTTTCTATAATGAATCAACAATTTATTTAATAGTTTTAGTACACCTATGTAGACTTTAAGTATTCCTTGTGCTGGTAAGTCCTATTAATGGTGAGAGATTATTAACATGTACAAAATGTTCACTGTGTAAAATTGTCTTCTGAGGTTTCAATCGTAATATTAGTCTTCTTGTCTAATGCAAAGTTGTGGGTTGTTTTGTTTTTTTCCTTTTAATTGTAATTTTAGGTGAGCTTGTGGGATGTACAGTTCTGCAGATATGCTCTTGTATATGATAAACATGATCAATCTTATTGTGACAATTACTTTTTATGACAATTAGTCACTGACTGAACATGTTTTTTAAAAGTCATCTGATAACAACTAACAGCACACCACAGGGCTTATCTGCAAATTGTAGACGTGTTTATGCTGTAATCCTGGATATAGTGTGAATGCAATAAATACAGGATATGTTATGGCTGAGGTGATAAGACGAAGGTATCAACTAAAAAAACCCATAGGAATGATTGTTACATGTCATGCAAGTTATATAGCCATGACTTGAAATACTAGCCATGTAGTTGTATATAGCTTCCTCTTCTGCCTATCATGGCTTAGCTAATAGTTTACTCAGTGTGGGAACTTCAGCTAACTGATACTGATGACTATGCAATCGAGTTGTTTTGCTAAGATAATCTTAAGATGGTGAACATGGAAACCCAGTACAGCAGTAGAGCCTTTCAGGTTACTATTTTTTTGGTTGTAGATGTACCGGGACTGTGGTTGTCTAGTGGTTAAAATACTGGACTATGGTCCTCTGCAAATATGTTTCTATTGGGTTCTTGTCCTTGAAACCTTAACCCACAATTGCTTGGGTTGTATTAGTTGCCCTCGGTGAGGGCTTCTGCTAAATAATATGAATGTAAATGAGTGGGTTTGGTATAATGATGTTATATAGCTAAATTAAGCACAGTAGTCTAACATGGTAAGCCAGTAATACATGGGCCTGGGATTGACTTCTAGCAGTTCTTGTGCCTTATGTTTTCTGGAGATATGTGCTAGAACCTGTGATCATGACCAGCAAAAAGTGGGGTTAAAACATCAATGGGGAAAAAGATTAAGGTAGATGTTAACACTTGTTAGCAACAGCACTTGGAGTTGACTAGACCAACTTCAGCAGGGTAGACATTTTAATGACTAAGTTGCTAGAAAGATGTTCCAAGTTAAGTCACTAAGGCTTTTAGCACAACCTGTTCTAAAATGGTGGAATAGCTAAAATGTATATGAAATAACTAGTTATAAATAATATATAAAACTTACTAAATGCATACCTACTTATTTTTGGCCATTTGTGGTTTGGGTACAGACAACGGTGTACCCATGGATACGGATCAACAAAACTGCGGTAGCGTTGCAGTTAAGGTACTGGACTCTGGACCTAATGGCCCTGTGTTCAAATCCCAAGCACTCACAGTTGGGTCCTTAAGCAAGGCCCTTAACTCACCATTGCTTGAATTGTTAGAATATGAGTTGCATGTTGCTCTGGATAAGGGCGTCTGCTAAATGATGTAAATGTTAAACTGTTTAACGACATTCTGAGAACCTGTGCTTTTCATATTGTGTTAGATCTTGAAGTAACAAGTGAATTGATTTAACACTTTAATTAATAACTTCCAAATGAGACAAAATGAGATACTGTCTCTCTCTGATACTTGTTTGGGTCATATAGATTACAACTTCCTGATTGTTGTTGGTTTCCCAACCTCGGAGAAGGACACTGGCAAAATGTCCAAGTCGTTAGACATTTGTCACACAGTTGGGCACTGAGGACATGCGTAAATAGTGTCATGTTGAAGAATAACGGTGCCCTCCCTCCGCTGTATATGATGTTGTAAAGCTCAAGCCTCTCCTCTGGGAACTGCCAGCTATTATAATTAATGACTTGTGAACATTCCCATAGATCACACGCTACAGTCATACATACTCGGGCCTTACTATGCTGTCTAATAATTAACAAGAGGTACTGCTTTTCACTGTAGCTCCATGTTTTTGTCACACCCTGGTTTCATTGGTCTCATAAGCATAAAGATCAGAATTTCTGATATACTTTCGAAGTAATGTCAATTGATGCTGGATTAAATAAGAGTAGCTTTTTCAGTTTAAATGACATAGAAAAATCAAGTCTTGGATCTCACATTTGCTCCCAATACAAGAAATATGGTTATTTTAACTGTGTATTGGTGTTCCGTTGAGTATATCAAATACCCCCTTACCAGCCTGTTAACCTTTTCATTTTGTGCAGCAGTCTTCATTACAGGTCAAACTGTCACTTGATTATCGTTTAACTGTGTTAAATTGTACCTGGTCAGACTTGGACTTAACTCATGAACTTTATCACTGCACCTAAAGAGCAGTGATAGATGACCTTGTGCATAAATGTTCTGACGTACTAATATGCCTTTTGACCAGGAGCCACATGACATGCCTGATGTTTGCAGCCAGGGACAATTACTGTCAGATCATCAATCTGTTGGTGTCCCATGGAGCAGAACTAAACTTTCAGGATGACAGTGGTCACACGGTACGAATCTGCACACATCAGTAAAACACCTGTCAATCCTTTGCTCAATCAGGCAGGGCTGCTACTTTGTTAAATTCAGAATTTTTAGACGATATAAAATATGAAAATATTACCCATTTCCTATGCTGTAGATTGTGAAACTGTTTGCTTAATTATTACAGTTTGTGCATAGACAGGGATGTGACACAAGCATGTAACACATTACTGGTTAATGTTTTTATACTATGCTTTACCAGTTAATTTTTTCCCTCACCAGTTAGTCAGGGTTTTTGGTACTGGATTGTTAATTTTGATGATTAATGCTAAACGTACCCTTAATGAACACCTTGGGTCTTTTAAACTGCTAAAGGGGGGCACCATTGCCATGAAGGGGTGTTCTTGGTCTGTGTTCACCTAGATTGTACGTGTCAAAGTACAGTCCACATGAATACCAGCACCCAAGGTACCCCAGCAGAACATTTTCTATCACACCGTTAGTGTACTTTTAGTTTACTTCTGCTGTCAGTGGTTTAAAATATATATATCAAAAGATAAGAAATATATATGTCAAAGATAATTGAACTTCAAAAAAATGTTGCTTCAGTTGCAGTCAGATGTATGATTAACTCAAATATGCCCATCCTCAACCCCCCCAATTTTATTTTATTTTTTTTTTTTTTTTTTTTTTTTTTTTTTTTTTAATGTAAAATCTTATATCCTAAGTTGTAACCATGTGCAGCTACCAGTATTATGTTGACAGGCCTGTTGGTGTAGATAAGTAACTTTTTAATTTCTGTAGACCCTTTTAAAATCTTCTGTATTTCTAAATTTATATGAACTGATCAATAGATGTTCACACAAGTACTAATTGTTCATAAAGAAACCCCAGTCAATAGGCAAAACTATTATCCTTGATCATTTATTAATTTAGGAAAATGATCCAACATTACTTATCAGTGAGTGGCATGAGAACCATGGTATTGGATTATGGTCAAGATTTGCCGATCCCAAAACATTACATTTATTCTGCTTTAATCATTATTTGGGATAATATTTGGATAGCTGCATGACATCTTCTCATAAGAATTCTAATTTAGTTTAGGTCGAAATTTATGAAATGTTCCTTTAGAATTTGCTGCTGTAATTCTCTTTTTGTGTTGTATCATTTTCATCAATTAGAAATGACAAATGTGCTGATGATATTTTTATCGTATTTAGGTAGAAATTTCGAAAATTCTAACGGTCTGCACAATGTCAAGCACCTCAATACATCTTATAATTCAGTGAAAATAGTCTTCTTGTTGCCATTTTAATGGGAAGTGTAGAAAACACATTTTTGAGCATTTTAAACATTTAAACATGTATGTCTGCCTTATAAGTATTCTGAAAATCGAAACAGTACTAAATCATGGACTTTATTCCAGCAGCGCTAGAAGTGCGTTCTGTGCAGGGCATTACCAATTGTTAAGTTTAACTTCTGAGTACAGAATAAGGTTTACTAAAAGTTTTGTTTACTTAGGCACTGATGATAGCTGTGCAGTATGGACAGGAAGCAGCCGTTTTAAAACTGCTACAGCTTGGAGCTGACAGGTCTATCAGAACCAAAGCAGGGAAGCTGGCAGCTGACCTGGCCAAAGCACTCAACCACAATCAGGTATGTAGACTTACTTAATTAATTTTGTGTTTCATAATAACAAGTCTCAGGAATATGGTAAAGGAATATTTAGGCACAAAGCATCTGTAAAGCATGGGAGTGGTGCCTGATGTTACATTTATTGTTTCTAGATTCATTTGATTATGGATAATAACCATTGTTTTGTTGTAATGGTGGTTATGGTGAGAAAGGCTTAATTTATTAAAACGATGTCCCACCAGATCAGTAGAATTCTAGAGTCCTCTGGAGAGTCTGCTGTCAATGGGGCTGTACCATCCAAAGCTGAAACGGTGTTTAAATTCCTCAATCGCAGTCATGAAGCTCCACCTGTCTCAAAGGAGAGGTACACCTGTTCATGGTACCCTGTGGCTATCTTGCCCTCTAGTGGTGATTAGAAATTGTATTTCAATATCATGATGCTTACAGACTGGAAACATGATGTGCTTTAAATTAATTGCTTCCAGTTCAGCTAAACTGTGTGATATTGAACTTTTGCTACATGGGCTGAATTTGGAGTACCTGTCTGACATTATTAAGGTAAGTAACACTGTGTGTGTGTGTGTGTGTGTGTGTGTGTGTGTGTGTAAATATATATAGGGATGTAATGATTTGATTTAGGATTCCGTTTTATCACAATTAATATAATTTTTTATTATTATTAAAAAAAATTTAAACAATGTGGAAAAAGTCATTGTAAATGTTTTTTAACTAAAAAAAAAAAGTAAATCCCCTGCAATTACAATAAACTAAATCAAACTGGATAACAATACCAGACTCTCTCACTGTGCTTATATATCAAAATATTAAATCTCAGTTTGTTCAGTTAATGTTTATACTGTTTAAAGGTTTTATTAGCTCTTTTATTAACTTGTCTTAATTAACAGAATATTGGCTCTGGCTGAAATTTTACTGCAACTAGAAAATGCATATGTAGAGCAGAAGATTTAGATGTACAGCAGAATATGTAAACTATGATCTTAAGTTTGTAACTTGTGTCCAGGCTTTAAATTAAGTTAATAAGTTAATCAGATTATATTGAGTTATATTGAGTCATATTTTCTTACATGCACATGTCTACTTTTGCTGCATAAACAGATTAAATCCTGAGCATATTTAGATTTGATAATATGATATTTGTCTAAAATTGATCCTGTTCGTTGTCCAATTTAATAAGGAACATGACATCACCTGGAGCGACCTTTTGACAATGGAAAAGGAAGATCTAGAAAAGGTAATTTTATTAAAACACGCACCCCTTTATTTAATTGAAAATGCAAGCTGGTACTGAATTCCAGTTTAGGTGAAATTACATTTGCATGACTCTTAGGTAAAGTTCTCTGTTACATATATACATACTTTGTAGTTTTGCTACTGTTCTTGTAGGCTTTTTCCTTTGTCATTCCCTATAAAAATTACAGTAATATTTCTGTAATGGTGCTCTGATCATTTTAGTCCTTTCTGAATGAACGTCTGTTATTTTGTAGGCAAACGATGCCTTCCTTTTTGTTTTAAACGCCGCTACTCGCCATAGGACTTCTAGCATGTGAATTCTGTTTCCTCATGCATTCAAAAGATTTGTTAGGTCAATTGGTGCTCCAGTGTGGGCATGGCACCCTCTACCACCACTACCTTGAATTGCATTAAGTGGATAAAAAAACGAAAAAACGTGGGTGACTACTGATAAGATTTCATTGTTTCTATGTAGATTGGAATAACGGACCCAGAAGATCAAAAGAAGCTCATTGGTGCAGTTCAGGAGATGCATCTTGACAGAGTAGATCTGGACACCTTGATACAGCTTGACAACATAGATAGTGGGTAAGCCTATTACAATAATCTCAACTGGTGTTGGTCTGTCAGAAAACTCAGTTTAGTAGAATTAACATACAATTGTTGTACAATGCAGTTTTTGGACATATAGTGTTAAAGCCCCAAAAAAAAGCTTTTCGCAGGTTCAGCCACTTGGTATCAGACACTTGGCTCTGATACTTTGATAGTTTAGCTTGATGTATTCTGTTGGACAAACATTGTGTTCATACGGCCACAGGGCTAAAACCATAAGAAAATTTGGTAGTTCAGTCAAAGAGTAATGCATTTTTAGGTGACATTGTGACAGTCCAACATACACTACCCTTTTAAAACCAAAGCTTACCTTTCATTTTGTTATTGGGTGCTGTGTTTATGTACAATACAGAAATGTATAATTTATTTATACATTAACCCCAAACACTATATGCTCAGTATAATAAATGTAAAAGTAAAGCAATTAGATAAATATATATTTCAGTACTAAAATAGACATCTACATAAAATATTTAGACATATTTGCTTTTTGCACACTACTTGTGTGGTACATTTTGTTTTTCAATGGATCAAACTGCTATTTATGATCACTAATTTTAAAATGTTTCACCAAGGGGCTGAGGTGCAACCTATCTTAATGGCTTAAGATCTAATAATGATTTGCAAAGTTAACAATGAGCAAGTGGGGTTGTGCTCTGGCCATTGACTGATTGTTGTGAGCAGTTGAGCCTGTCTTATATTAGTGAATCAAATGAATCTGCAGTTTTTTTCATGCGTAGGAGTTCAAGTCTAGGCTCATAGACATGCTCCAACTTCTGTGTTTAAGTCTTATTTAAATGAGTAGTCTAAATACACCCCCTAAAATAGTTTGGAATTGCATTTAAATTCACATCAAATGTTCTTGTCACATATAGGCTTGTAAGTAACCCATATGGAAATATCATTTATTTTATAATATATTTTTTTGCTTCTATGTCTTTTTTTTTACTTAAAGTTGAAATTGCAATAATGATATTGAAAACAAAGCCATTTACTTTATTGGAATTATTGCCTTAATGGTTGGAATTTTGGATGATTGCCTAAATGCAAGGTGATGGATCTGTTCATGGTGCATGTTGGCGTAGTGGCTGTTACCTCACACTTAGCTGTTCAGAGTGAGCCTATCACTCATTAGGTCAAAGAAAAACAAAGCAACACTTGGGGCTCATCTCTTCGTTGTGTGAAGATAGTAACTTCACAGAGTTTGACATTGTTTATCATAGTCTCTGACAGACTGTTAGAAGAAGGAAACGGCTGCTTGGGTAAATCCTCTATTAAGATAACACCATTAAAATTGCTGGGTTAGTGTCGACCCTTACCGGGGTTTAATGTGCTAAGTGATGAAAGAAGTGTTATAAGAATCCTGTCTCCTAATGACTGGTGATACACAGTATTGGTATAAGCACAGTGTTTAATTGTGGATAGAGGAAACAACTGATTTGAGAGAACCTCAATCTTGTCAGTTTGCATGCATTTAAAATACGTTAGTTTTGTTTATTTTAGTAGTATTTTAAGTAATGGAACAAGTCATTATATACGTATTTCAAACATTTTCCCTAGTAAAATATACTTTCCTACTATTTTTTTTGTGTGTTAGGAGTGAGGAGCTTTATAACTTTTTGATCAGCTTAAGGCAGCAGTGTTGTTACCTAAGTGAGACCGTGCAGGATGTCATCAGCCGCTTCCCTCGCAGCTCCTCCGAGGTGTGTTTTACATAAAATGTACTCTTCTATTCCTCTTCTTCATATCGTTTTTCCCGCTACGGCAAGTTCCGCTTTTCAGTACACCTCTTTGTTTCTGCAATTGTTGTCATCAGTTCCACTTGTATAGAAGCATTTAAGCATTTTAAGTCCACTTACCCTCTTCTTTAATGGCCAGGACCAGCACAGATCAGGTACCATTTATACCAGAAAAACACAAACCAACACGCCACCACTACATCAGTGTCGCTGCAGTGCTGAGAATGATCCATCACTTAAATAGTTGCTGATCCTATGGAGATCCTGATCATTACAAAACAGAGTGAAGAGGAATAACAATGTATTTAGAGAAACAAATGTAACTGTATGACTACAAAGTGCTTCTATACGGTAAGTGGAACTGATAAAAATTGACAATCTGTGTAGAAAAAGGTGTACCTATTACAGTGATCTCCGAGTGTATATAACGCGTATATTTTTGTAACCATTTAAATAATCTTTGTCTTTACAAATAATTCAATAATGACGGTACTTGCCCCCAAAAATTAAACAGACCATATGTAAAGTTATAACCTTTGTTTTTGTTTTGATAGCTTGTTCTGACTTTGGATCCAAAAAAGGAGGTCCAGGCCATCTGTACGGAGCTAGTGTGTCAAACTGGAGACCTGCAGAAAGAAGTGACCTGTCTCAGGGACCTCCTCGGTAAGGTCAGTAACTTTTAATTTTTTTTATGTGCAATCACTCTTATTCGGGAATCCACAGAGGCCGACAGCACAAATCTTCACAGCTAATAACTCAAAAGCAATGGAGAGTCTCATGTAAAGAAGGGAAACATGGAGGGCAGCCAGCATGCCCTCTGTGTCAGGCTGGAATCTGCCAGTGAATGGAGGCCATGTGCTGGGAGAAAACACAAGCTGGTGTGGTTTATTTAAATCTGCAAGCCCTCTGTAGTACGAGGTACAGAGCTTGGTACCAAGGCGATGTTTCTCCTAGCTACTCCATGTTATGTGATCATTTCCTTATCCAGTACATCTGATCAGCAGGGTGAGTGGTCGCATTGTCAAATAGAACATTACCAAACTGCAGTGGCCCTCCAAACAATTAATATTACCATTACAAAATGAATCTATTAATATTAACAGAACGGTTTGGTCACAGGATGATTGTTTTGCCCTTTCACACATATAGTATTGGCTCATTTTGCTGAATAAACAAATTACTGTGTGTAATATGTCTTATTTGTTTGATTTAGGTTTTTTTTTTATCTACTTCTAGTTTTTGAAAATATCTTATGACGGTTAGATTGATCTTGTGCAGACATTTTGTCAAGTACCACAGTAGTACAAGCCATCCAGCTGTTGTTTTGTTGTTAAAAACGGTTATACTGATGTAGAAGATAGACAAGACAGGAAACACTGGATTGGATTTAGATTGTTTTCTAATCCATTAGATGAAATGGTTAGCATAGTGTTGTTACAACACAGATTATCCTTGACATTAAGTACTTGCCTGCAAGGAAGTAGTTCTGATCGCGTCAGTTAAGATCCATCAAGCTAGAGTTTAAAAGAGAGCATGGGCTAAAGTTTAAATGAGTCAATATTGAGAACTGATCTTGACTTGAGTTTTTTATGATTTCAGCAAAATGTAAGATTACTGTGTTCACTTACCAGACACCCCATCAGAACACTTTTGTGGCATGCATGGCATTCTGCGAGGTGCTGGAAACATTCCTTAGAGATTATAATCCATGTTCACATGACTGCATCACATAATTGAAGCAGATGTCAGTTGCTGTGGATTTCTCATTTTAACATATTTTAAAGATGTTCTATAGACCTGATGACTTGGGAGGTCATGCTTGTTAAGAACAAACTAAATAAGCAGTATCTACCAGTGCACTGAGATTTGACATCTATCAAATTAACATACTTTGTAATGTGTTCAGACTTTAGTCATGAGAATGAGACTGATGTGGGTTGTAGACATCATGGTATTTGTACAATCAAACCGGAACTATAGAATGACTGTAATCTGCTAATCTGTAAGCGTTCCACCAAGGCTTCTAGAATTTTGTTAATTAATTAATCATTTCAGAGTACAATAATCTTTTATGTAAAGAAGTTTTATGTGCATAGAGATGTTGTTTTCTTCCAGATTATGTTGATTTGGGACACTAATAGCCTATTGATTAAGGCATTGGACTACAGATCCCAACTCTGCCAAGCTGCCACTTTTGTGTCTGTGAGCAAGGCCTTTAACCCACAATTATTTAGACTATAACGCAGTATAAATTGTAAGGCACTGTGGATAAGAGCATCTGCTAAAGAACATAAATGTAAGTTTGGTGCATGTGGCTATTGGAATGCCCCCTATATCATGAGCTCCATTACATCTTGGTGCATCATTCAGTGAACAAACAATTTGTGCTAATAAAACTGCTGGTTAAAACTAAGAGCACTCAATCTGTGTTTTTACAGAAAGTAAGCAATATAAACAAGTAAATATATTAACTCCGGTTTAAATCACTGAAAATGTAGTCCAGTAGATGTGACTGATAATTATCTTATGATTCTGTCTATGTAGATAAATCCTACAGATTGCATCTTCCAGCCTCCTTTACCCAGTTCCCACACCAACAGATGGACAGGATTTCTGAAGACGCTTGCATTGAGTGTGTTGGGAACAGGAGTACTGCTGCTGTTGTTCAGAGCAAAACACTTCAAAGCCTACCTCTGAGTTCTTTTGTGTTTTTTTTGTGTTGTTGCCATTAGTGTTTTCCATGTTTAATTTTACTTGTAGAAGAAATGCTTCACCTTTTTATATATTTCTTATAGCTTATGTTGAAAATGTGGCTGACTGAATAATTTGTTTTCCATTTTTAAAACCATTTTCAGTCAATAAAATGGTCTTTACAGTTCATTTTCTGTTGCATCCATTATAATTCAAAGTGACTTGAATGTGTTGGGAAGGGAATGTTTTTTCAGTACAGCTCGTATTCTGTGGTGTTGAACTGTTTTTGTTTTGAGAAAATGCAAACACATGCTGCTGTCTATGGTGCTGAAATTGGGTTTATTAGTAGGCTGAAAACATATTTGATCTACCCAATCTTTGCACACCTCTTTTCTTGTTCTGTATAAGTACAGTTTAGGAAAGAAAAGGGAAGTCCGGTTTTGGTGAAAAATCTCCTGACCCTTTCTGGAGGGGGTGGTGTCATGTATCTTTAGGGTCCCACAACAGGGAAAATATCCATCCACCATACTTAACTGTGGGAATAGTATTGTTTTCTGTATAAATCCTAATTTTTTACAACTAATTAACTTATTCCCCAGTGTTTTCTGCCAAATGCTCTAGGTTTTTTTTCCCCCCTCATCTGACCATGCAATACGGGAGAACAGCGGTTAGCATGGCAGCCTCACAGCTGCCAGAGATTGGCAGTTCAGAACT
>JAUZSU010002719.1:0-11501 GCA_034780255.1 Parotocinclus maculicauda
GATACTGAGGTGTGATACTAAGGTTTAAAACTCCAGCAGCACTGCTGCGTCTGATACATGCGTGCCAGCAAAACGCACTCCAACACATCACCATGACGTTAGTAACATTTAATGCTGAGAATGTTCCACCACCCTGTGGGGGTCCTGACCATTAGGGAACAGAGCTATTTTAGATTACAGTGAACAAAGTAAATCTACATATAAGTGGAGCTGGTAGAAGGAATAATGAGTGTACAAACATGGAAGTGTACCTAATAAATAGGCTGATGAGTGCATTATAGCATAGTGGTTAAAGTTCTGCCTTGCTGCCACTGTTGGGGTCTTGAGAAAGGACTGGTGTAACTGTTTTGACTGTAGGACTGGTAAGATGAGAGTAACTTCTAAATGTAAAATTAAACCTGAAGAAGTCCAGCACTCGGACAAATGAGACATGTGGAACTATACTGCTCACAAAAATTAGGGGATATTTCATTTTAAACTAAGCCTAATGAAATGTTCCCTAATTTTTGTGAGCAGTGTACTAACTTCCTGGCAGTAACATTTTTACTTCAACTGTGGCAGGTGGAGCAAATCAGAGGGATACTGCAGACAGCAGAGCATTATGAGTACATTATGAGCCATCCTAGTTATCAGCTCAAATTATAAAAAGTGGTTTTCTTTTTGTGATCAAATGCAAGTTATTTAATCAATTCTACTGTACAGCTACAAAGTAGCAGTAACCTGAAAATAAGTTTTTCGTCCAATCCAGACCAAGCACCTGGTGATCTTGTCACACCACTGTTAAAACAGGTTTGGCCTGAAGAAGGATAGCTGTTTTTGATTTGCATTCACAGATCTGTTAGGTAACTGGAAGAGGTGTAAAGATTGCATCATGAGACCATGCATTGTGATGCAAAAATGTCAACGTGCTCATCATAGAGGTTGACATTGTCACTTGCATTCTGGTTATGGCACCATCTAATGCAATTGCATTTTTGAACACCAGAGGGTGCAATCGTATTCCATGCGCTCATACACATTTAAAACCTAATCTCTTTTAACTGCAGCAGATAAGAGGTTCTTTGTGCTTAAATTGAATACAAGAAAAGTACACTTTACATTGAATTTCTTCAATGCCTTCTTTTTTCTTCACCAATAAAACAAAGGAATGCTTCCACTTTTTTATTTAATATATGGTGAAGCTACAAGAGATCTTTTTTTTTTTAACAAAAAACTCCAGGAACTCCATTTTCCTCACACAACCCAAAGACATGCGTGTTATGTTAATTGATTATGCTAAATTGGCATTTTTACTCTGGATTTACTTCTACATAAATGACTAGTCTTGGTGTAAACTTGTGTACAGATGTGACCTTGTGTGTGTGTCGATAAAATGGCCACTGATGTCGATAGGGACAGTAAATAATCCAAGCAAACAAACAAAACAAAATGTTTAGATAAAAAATTGATCAACTTTATGTTTAGCTATTTTCCTCAGATTTAAAACTACTGTAAATATAAAAGTTTATTGTCTTAACGCAGTGACCTAGGAACACCGAACTTATCACCATTTGTGTCTGAGAAAGTTTTACTTGAGAGATTTACCTGAGATTGGCACAATTTTAATATGCATAATGTTAACGACACATAGGCAAGTAAGGTCCTGGTAAATTAAGCACTGTATTCATAATTAGCATACAGTTTGGGAAGAAGCAACTTCCTGTGTGAGACTGTGTATACGTATTTACCCATTCACACACACCACCACTAGCATTTATCTCTAAAAGAGAGGGTGTGCAGTGGTGTGTGGCGAGGTTGATTTCTTCTGAGCATGACATCACGCTTTTTTAACAAACCTGTCCACTTTTATCCGACCGAGAACGAGGAACTTCTCCCTGCCTCCCAGCAGCCAGCTGAAGAGAAATGGCCAACGACAACAATTTATTTATAGTCATTATGGCATGCGAGTGCCGTGCTAGGGTTCACTGCCCTTTTTGCATACTGTGTGTAAACAATCATAGGGAGAATAAGTGGAGTCAATATGGGGGATCAGAGGAGAGAGATGGGGAAGACAGATTCACTCAGAGAAAAAAAGGGAAAGAAATCTTCAATTTACCTGATGGTTTAAAGCCTCCATTGAACAGGACTGAGTAGGTAAGGTTGCCGTTGGGTTTGGCTGGTGAATTCCACTTCACCTGCACGGAGCGTGGGTTAGAAGTGACAATTTCCAGAAGCACAGCGCCAACTGGGGGCATTTCTAAAGTCTGTAACTCCACCTGAAAGAAGGAATAAAAAAATTTTTACTTGTAATTTACTGTACATAACTACGTACCAACTACTGCGAACCATTTAAAGTTGTGAAGTCTGTTAATAAGAGAAGCATTAAAGAGTCCTTTAGCCATTAATTGCAAAAATAAATTTCTCTCTACTTGATGACACACCCAACAAGGGCCCTTTGCACCCCCGCCTGGCTCCCTCCAAGATTTTTTTTGCTGCGTTGGCAACACCTGCCATTTGCGTAAATATTGCACCCATATTGGAAAAATGCCCAAATTTGTCCCATCAATGCAGAAACCAGCCCAGATTGGCATTTACACCAAATGTCAAGCGTGAGCAGAAGGTGCTTTATTGAACGGGGCGAATCGATCACCTTTATGATGTCGCGCTGCCATCTGACACATTTGGGTATTTAGCATAATGTAAATGGGATGGGCTCTCACCACAGGGCCGAGAGAGCAGCCGTGAGCCGTGCACGCTTGAACACGGAAGCTGTGCAAGCTCCAGGGAGACAGGCCGTCTATCTCGAAGCTCATGGATGACGAGTTCTGCATCAGCACGCCATCCATCCATAAGCCGTAGCTGCTGATCACACCTGCTCCGCAGAGGATTAAAAGAAAAGAAAACAATCAAATTAATAACCGAAAAAATTTACAGTACTGTGCAAAACTCTTAGGCCACCATAAGATTGGACATACTATTGTTTTAGCAATTCTGTAATTACCAAATATAATTATTTCTCAGTCTTTCTATTAGTATGCATGTATTAAAAAGTATAGCGATAATCAGAGAAAGCACGCACACACTCTGTTAGTAGTTATTAGTAGTATTTTAGTTCTCAGTAAAAAATACAGTTTCAATATGCAGTTTTCAAACCTGTATAAAAGTAGAATTAATTAATACCTTTGAGCTATACAAGCTGGTATAACTATAAACAAATAACAGACAGACACGAAAACTATGGCAAGTTTTTCCTGATCCTGCAACAACAACCTCCTGTATTACTTACGGTATCCATAGCACCGTATGGCGACCCAGAACTGATGCACTGTATCAAATGCATCCATCAAATGTGGAAACATTTCCAAAAAGTACACATTTTTATTGGTGCTGATTGAGGCAGAAGGTTAAAAAAGTGTAAATGATCAAACACGTGTTATGAAGAGTGTAATTGCATTACCACTGCAAGTCTTACTAGATGCTGTGTTTAAATTCGCTTTATGTTATAGCACTCTGTTCGTATATAAGTAAATACAGAGCATGTAAAGCAAAAGTCTGAAGAATATAAAAGTAGACTAATAGAAACCCTAGCTAAATAAAATCAATTATGCTTTATTCAAATATATGCATTTATATACATATTAGTTTTTTCTTTGTTCAGGTATACACAGGTCATTTAGGTCATAAGAGACATTTAGGGTCAGCCTGAGCAGGACTGGGGTCAATGGAGTAGAGCTTACTTAGAAAAACATTCAAGATACACCTATGGATACACAAACTATTTTTGTGTGAAAATAGTTTAGTGTGAAAATCCCAGTTCAAACCAGCTCATCTGGCCAGAACAACCATGACACAGTTGATAGTTCTATTCTGATAGTTGATGTGCTGGCCTATATTGGCATAAGTTTTTGCACTGCACTGCCAAATGATTTGCTGGATAGATAATTGAATGAAGAGAGTAGGTGTACAGGTGTTCCTAATAAAATGCATAGTAAATGTATACTGATTGACGTGCACATACTAACACACACACACACGCGCACACACCTGCACTTGCACGCACGCATACATAGTTAACTATCAAAACTGTCTAATAACAGAAATACCAGACTGACGATGTGATGAATATTTGTATTTGGGTGGATAATCTCCATGTTGAATCAGTTTTACATAACTAACTAGAGCTTTTCCATAGAGTTTTGATATTTGACATTTTATAGTAATATAAAAATTAGAGTGAGGTATTTTCAAGGTATTGCATGTTCTTACACTGCCACTCTGAAATGTTATCTGTCAAATCACTTCCTGGTGAGGGTCGCAGCGTACTTACATAAATAAAAAAGCAAGCTGACATAAACATCTAACCAGGCTTGGGTATCTCCTCTTATAAGTATTGCTTTGTTCAATTATTAATGCAGTCCATTCGGGTTCAACTATGGAGCCAGGAAACTGATCCCCATCTACCCAACACAGAATATCCGCAAGTACAGCTCATCTTAAAAGTGCCAATCTAAACAGCAATAAACATAAAGCCCTGCGATTTCTTGTCAATGAACAGATGTACAGTATTTAGAAATAAAAGAATCTGTATGAATTATGCACAACAAAATAAAATCAGCAGATGACTCTATATAAAGAAATGAAAGATAAGGCCACATATGGTTTATGTACTCTTTCTCTCTATTTCACATATCCCCTAATAAAATATCCCCAACTTTTTTTTTATTTGAAAGTTTGTACTCTGACAAATAATCAAATAGTCTATGATTTCTATGGTTGCTTTATTTTAACAGTGAGAGATGGAATATCAAAAAGAAAATCTAGAAAATGAAATAATATTTAAATTAAAAACAATTGCATTTCATTGAGGAAAATAAGTGATCCCCTTAAGACCGTGACTAATAATGCCTCCCACAGACCACTGACACACCCTAATCTCAGTGAAGTCGTTACCTACATGAGAGACACCTGTCCCAAAATGTCCCCTGTATAAAAGGCCACTTGCCAACAGACTCTGTGACACTCCAACATATCCACCATGGACAAGACTAAAGAGCTGTGTAAAGATGTCAGGGACAAAATTGTTGACCTACACAAGGTTGGAATGGGCTACAAAGCCATAAGTAAGAAGCTGGATGAGAAGGTGACAAATGTTGGTCCAATTATTCGGAAGTGGAAGAAGTACAACATTACTGTCAATCAACCTAGGCCTGGAGCTCCATGCAAGAGATCACCTCGTGGAGTCTCACTGATCATGAGAAAAGTTAAACATCAGCCAAAAACTACACGGGAGGAGCTAGTTAATGATCTCAAGGCAGCTGGGACCACAGTCTCCAAAAAAACCATTGGTGATACATGGAGACGTAATGATTTAAAATCCTGCAGTACTTGCAAGGTTTCTCTGCTCAAGAAGGGTTATGTCCAGGCACGTCTCAAGTTTGCCAATGAACATATTAATGACTCCGAAAGAAGGGAGAAGGTGCTTAGAGAAGGTGCTGTGGTCAGATGAGGCCAAAATTGAGCTCTTTGGTCTCTATTCAACTAAGGAAAATACAGAATATGACCCTAAAAAAATCATCCCCACCATTAAGCATGGTGGTGAAAGTATGTGGAAGTGTTTTTCTTCTGCAGGCACAGGCCAACTTCACCGCATCAACGGGAAGATGAACGGATCCATGTATTGCAAAATCCTGGGTGACAATCGCCTTGACTCCGCCATAGCACTGAAAAAGGGTTGTGAATGGATCTTCCAGTGACCCAAATCATACAGTCAAAGGAGTCCCTTTTTGAGTCTTCCCAAGGTTTCTTCCTTACAATGTTTAGGGAGCTTTTTTTTTTTTGCCCTAAGCATGCTCAATTAGGGCCACGAGCCTAGATATTTGGAAAGCTGCTTTGAGACAATGTTTCTTCGCAAAAACGAGCTATATAAATAAGTTGGACTTTGATTAAAACATAGCTGGCTATGTAGCTTCAGATAGATTTCTATCAAGTAGAATTCGAACGGTGTCAAATGAATTAATAATGCATAATCTTAACAATACAGAATTTTTTATAATGTACTAAAGTCAGTAATGAAATAATAAATGTGTTTTAATTTTCTTAGAAGTATAGGCAGTACAATGGTAAAAATTATGTGATATAATTTCAATGTGTATATATAATAAAAACAGGATATGTAAAAGCCCAGTTTTAAATGCAGAGACAGAATTTTTCAGTCAGTCATGTCAATTACCTAAATAAAAATAATAAGCTTTGTTACAGTCCGTGAGGAGATGGCAGTGTGCTAGGGACTGCTACTGCTAAAGCTGCAGTTCACAGCATCAGTCAAAAGGGAGCACTTTTTACCCACTTAAAATGGCACGCTCTCTCACAGGTCCTCGCTTCTTGCTCACTCTCATGCCATCACAAAAGGAGACTACTGCATCATGTATGTGTGATGAAACCATCAATAAACAAGAGGTATGCCATACCTTACCTCACCATTCTATATCTAATTAGGAGATTTAGGAGAGGGCTACAAAAATAATCTATTAAAGTTTAGAAACACTGTATTCGCATTACTTAATGAGTTACATTACATTTGAGTGACTTTGATCCAATTTCATGCACCACAAAGTATTTCAGTCAGTAGAAGTATTTCTGTCTCTCCCTCAAACAAAGACACACACACACACACACACACACACACACACACACACACACACACACACACACAGTAAAAGTACATTGTAATCAGGGTTATTACAGTAAACAAAACCAGACCAAAAAAATTCATAAATACATTTCAATAAACTGAAATACAATTAGAAATTAAAAAAAAGAATTTAAAAAACCCTACAAAAAAATCAAACATGAGATGTGAAATACCCTCTGGTTTAGCCCATTTGTAATCCACTTTTAAAAAGAAGAACAATTTTCACATTTTCTTTAGATAGCTTTCTCCTGGACATAACAATAACACAATATTTATTCAACAATAATTGTTAAGCTTTTCTTACATTTAATTTGTTTTTTTACACTGCCATGTTAATCAGATTTTGATATTGCCCTCAAAATTGGGGAATTTGCCAAGGGCACAAGCTTAACCCAAACACCCATGATTCTCTATCCCTCAGACGGCCCTGCATCCAGAACCGCCATTCAACAATAGCTGATAGAAGCACATGGGCACTGGATTGCTTTGGTGAACCTTTACTGAGCACTACATTATAGAGTTACATACACAAATTCCACTTTAAACTTTACTGTAAAAAAGAAGCCTCATGGTAACCATGTCCAGAAGCTTGGAGGCTTCTAGGATGGACCATCACACGGTGGAAATGTGCATTGTGGTCAGATAAGTCGCTATTCCTAGTCTTTTCCTGGATGAAGTAGACACTGTGAACTCCAAACCAAATACAAAAAAGTATCATTCAGACTGTTATCAGCAACAAGTCCAAAAGCCAGGCTCTGTCAGGGTATGGGGCTGTGTTAGTGCTGTGTTTGTGTTAAAAAGGGTCATTTTCAGTACTGAGATTTTTTAGAGCAACATATTCACTCTTTAAGATGACATTACAGGTATGTCCCTGAATTTTTCAAAGACAAGAAAAACACATGCTGCAAAGATTACAAAAGCATGGCTGCAGGAGAACAGAGTACGGCTATTTGACTGGCCTGCCTGCAATCCTGACCTGTCCCCAATAGAGAATGTGTTGAGTATTTTAAAATGAAAAACCGAAAACTATGACAACTACGTCCTTGTACTTATGTCTTATATCGTGTTTGCAGGGAAATTGGAGAAAATAACACCTGAAAAAATAAATCACTTGGCATTATCTGTGCCAAAACATCTTTTAAGTGTGATGAAATGGAATGGAAACATTACAAAGTGGTAAATGCTTTATTGTTCCAATGTTTTTTTTTTTAAATGGGTTGTAAGCCTGAAATGCAGGAATTAATGTTTATTAACGAGTAAAATTAAGTTGACCTGACAAAATATAATGTCTTGGGTTTATACTGTCTGAAAGGAAATCAAAAGTAAGGAAGGAGTCTAAAGAAAATAGAAGAAACACTGTTTTTTCGTTTCATTTGCTTTTTCAGTACTGTTCCAATTTTTTCTGATGTGGGTACGAGATCCAGTTGGTTTGATTACCTTAACAGGCCACTGAATTACTGAATGCATGCAAAATCTCTTGCTTTTCAAATACACAGATGTATTGTCATGTACATTTTCAAGCTATCATATTAAGGAATCTGGATGACAGAAGTTGATAAACTCCACTGTGTGTGTGTGTGTGAGAGAGAAACTGTACCAGGGTTTGGCTTTAACCGTTCTCACCATTAGGCTTTAGAGGAGGACCCCACATCATTTTTACTGCATGTGGAGTAACACTGAGGATGCTGGGAGCTGGCACTGCTTCTGGAAAGCCCTCATGTGTTTGGGCCATACTGGGGGCACTGAGGGTACAGCCACCTGCTGTACATGCCTGTAGATGGAAAAAAAACATCAAAAGGGTTAATCAAATTCACGTTATATAGATGATGTAAATCTAGGGCTGAGAGCTGATTACATTCTAATCATGACCGTAATACTTGAGTTGACTAAACTGTGGACCATTTGAGATTGTTTTCACAAAAAAAAATGCATGCAGTGATCATAGATAAAGTACTGAAAGTTGGGACAGTACCGACAATGCATTCATTAAAAAACAAACAAGCAAACTGTCTGGTCAACCTCACGTTGCTTGTTATTAAACATCCATTTCTGTATTTTAGCCCTGCAACACATTTCAAATTAAGTTAGGACAGTGACAACTTGGAGCTAGTACTGAGGTAAAAAAATATACTAAAATGTTTGAAAACAAACACAAAAAAACCGCAATCTACAGTGCATAATATTGTTAAAACAGTTCAAGAAATTGTAAAAGATATTAAGTGAACTAAGAGGAACAGATGGGCTACAATGTTAATTGTAGAACTACAAAGTGCTTCTAGATGTACCTAATAAAATAACAGGTAATTTATTTACTTATTTTCTAATTATCCATAGACACTGTTTAGGTAGCATTGTAAAAAGGTTAATGAAGTACAACAAAACATACAGCAATCTGGAACAGGTAGGTGATCCCAGGTGCAAGGCTTGTCAGTGTGTGATTTGACTTCGTAGTGTTGCAGACCACAGAGGGTTCCTCACCCAAAACAGCTTGGTAGAGCATGTATAACTCCAGCTTCCCATTGCGCTTCTGCGGAGCAGCCCACCTGCAGAAAAGGGAAGAAATACGTCAAACTTGTGACACAAAGCCAACAGTATTAACAAAAACATCAATGCTGTCACCATATTTAGTAATATAATCAAACTGTCAATCGTCACAAAATAAGTCAACAAAAAAGGAGATTTCAGTGGGGTATTATTAAAAAATTGGCATATTGACCAAAAGCAAAACATTCAGTCTTGTAGTCTTGGTGTCACTCAGGAGTCAGTCAGTCGTGTCACTGTCACCGAAGAATCAGTGATATAACTGATTGCATTTACATGTTATTAACAATAGTTATAATCTGATTTCTAGAGTACTCTGATTATTAAAATGGTCACATAAACAACAGACTATCTAGAGTTCAGATTAAGAAATCTGATGGATGTCAGTTCAGTAATTTCTCTGTCTTTACAATGCATGTAGAGTCGGTTGCCATGTTTGTCATTCCATAAGTTTTCGCTTCTTTTTAGGTTTGTTTCCATAGACCTGACAAAAGCTCTAAAACACAGTATATGCTTGAGGAAACTTAAAATCTCATTATTTAATTGTTGAAGTTGAAAATTATTATTGGCTGATTGTAAAAGTAGAAATCCGATTATTGCCTAAAACATGCAAGTCTGGAGGTTCCCCAATACCTGATTATCTAAGTGCATGTATACTCGTTGATCCAGTTACTGACAAAATCTAGTTTTCTAGACTTATTGGATTATTAAGTGCATGTAAAAGTGATGTTATCAAAAAGTCACATATTACATCAAACAGTGAGAGTTGAATCAGTGGTGTAACTGAACAGTCACCAATATGGTAAAACTAATCAGTCATGTTTTTATTAATGGATAAAAATATTATCTATTCAATATTTATCCAATCATTTTTATACCTGCTTTATCCAATTCAGGATCATGTGCACCAATTACATATGGGAGTCATCCAAGAGTCGGTGGTATTGCTGAATATCTTAATGTGTCGCAAAGAGTAAGTAGTTTCACCAAAATGTCATTGGTGAAAGTAAGGAGTCAGGGGCATTACCAATGAGTCACAGAGTTTGTGGCGTCAATAAAGTCACAGTGGTTTCTCCAATGAGTAAACTCCATCACTGAAGATCCATTGGTGTGACCAAAGAGTCAGCACTATCACTAAAACATCAGCAGTGTCACTTAGCAGTCAGCCAGTGGTGTCACCAAAGAGTCAGTGGGGTAAGTGAAGAGTCAGGGGTGTAACCAAGGCTTCGGAAATGACACCAAGTCTGAGGTCTCAGAGTCAGTGGTGTCACAAATGTGTCAGCAGTGCTACTGAACAGCAGGAAACCTGAACAGCAACAGTGTGAAGCAGAGATGCTGCTAGAGTGTGTGGGGTCCAGACAAAGTCTACTGTGATAACCCTGGTCAAGGATGCACAGACAAAAATAGAGAAGTCTAGTGGGTTCATATTTCAGACTGCAGCTTGACTTTCTCTGAACTAAATTTATAACAGAGGACACCACTATCTGCTGAGAGATCCTAGAGAAAGAGAGCTGAAAGGGAATAAAAGCAGGAAAGGAAACTATAAAATAAAAAAGCAGATACAAAAATGTACAGTTCTGACACTTATTTGAATGAATATTTATCCAGCATTTGTGATAATTTATTCTAGATTATCAAATTCATTTCTGTGCTGGCTTGTATTTTGTCTGGGATTTATCTAAAATTTTGGATTTGCTGCCACTGTATGTAAGGAAATAACCAGTGACATCATTTCCTTGACTGCTTGGGTAAATGGGATATACTTTCGTGCAACTACATTTGGGAATCTGGAGTGCCTATCATCCTATAAACTGTCAAAATATTTAACCCGTCATTTTCTGCGGTGCACCTAACTCAGAAAACATGGCATTCTTCAAGCCGTTCAGATTCTACTCTGCTTGTGACACAAGATGTCTTGCTACATTTATCCTGTTATACCTAAATAACTCCACTAATGATAATGAAGGTATGACACTTTCTTTTCTCGTAAGCAGAGGTTCCGCAAACTTAATGTCTTTTTTAATATTATAAATGTAAGCTTTTAAACAATAAGAATGCATAAGTTTAGCATAAATATGCAGATTTTCCATTTATTTTCATAAAAGCAACCAAACACAACATAAGCAGTGGTGCTCAAGCTGTTTCGTACAACTGTAACTAATAATCTGTCATACTCCAAACAGGCATAACATTATGGTGATGGTGTGTTAGTAGTGTTTGTTGTTCTGGTATAAATGGATCAGACACAGAAGTGCTGCTGGAGTTTTAAAACACAGCTCACTTGCTGTCC
>JAUZSU010002730.1:0-11501 GCA_034780255.1 Parotocinclus maculicauda
TCATGTTTTTGATCTGAGTTTGTTTTACAGAAAGAAATGTCTGAATGATTGCTCATCCAAGACTGGTGATTCCATACTTTTTGCCAGGGGTTGTTGCAGTCACCTCTTGCTGTTGTGGCAGAGGGGCGACCCAGCCCTAGTCTTCCTCGTATTGTTCCAGTCTCTTGAAAGCGATTCCACAGTCTGCTAATCACGCTTTGGGATGTTCCAAGTGTTGTTATCTCTCTTATCTATGTTTGACCAGCTTCAGAACGTCCTATGGCTCTCCAAGCTTTACATTCAGGCAAATCTTGTTGCAGAGGCATTGCAAGCGCTGGATGTGCACTTCAATATCAATACAATTGCAGGATGTGCACTTTTAATATCAGATGAACACGTCTACACTACAGCACTTTCAGCCTTTTATATAGTGCATTTTCACCAATTAAATAATAGTTGCTTTTGCATCTCATTTGTCTTGCATTCTCACCTGGAGTCCAGCAGCACAGAAAATAAGTTTAACAGCTTGTGATGATGTACTAGACTCTGTCTCCAGTCTGGGTGATGTAGATGTGTCGTCCAGCTGTGAGGTCTTTGAGTCATTGCCAAACACACATGCTTTAATAAGAGGGAAACAAATTCCATGGCCTGCAAAAGGAAAGAAAATTAGAAATTAAAAAAATTACAACATGCAAGACAAAGTATGGAGAGCATGTATTACACACAACCTTAAAAGTCAAGGGCAGGATGCCAGGTGATGCCCTGAGTTTAAGATTAAGACAAACGTGACTTCCAGACCCAAGGGAAATACTGACACATGAAAGAAGTACAGTGTTACAGCCACACTAAGATCAACAAATACACATGCAAACTCCAGGTTTAAGACAATAATCAGATTTTTACTTTACTTACCAGCCAATGTTTAATCCGACAAACTTCAAACTGCAAAATTAAATAATCAAATTCTTCATTTCCACGATCATATATCGTGTATAAGAGTCTCCCCAGCTGTGTTTGGGAACCTTTTCGCAACTGCTGTGTTTAATTCCAGGGTTGCCAGATCCAGAGTGAGATGTTTCATTCTACTACCACTTCCAGGCTACGTTTGTGTGCAAAATCAGCATGAAATCAGAACAAGGATTACACATGTGCTGAGAGTTACCAGCAAAACACCCTCACAAACCTGCTTTCATCATTTGTTTACCATCTAGCAGATTACAATTGTTCTAATGTCCACCGGGTCTGTTGTTTTGCCTAATCCAATCTTTTTAACATTTTGACGTCCCTCAGAAAGGTTTCAGCAGAAATTCTACCACACAGACCACAGATCACACAATCTCCCCTTAATGGACCATATGCGGATGTGTTCGCTGCAAGAGCTCCATGAAGCATTTATGTCACCTGTAATCTGGAATGCTGCTGTTTGGCCAATTCTTCACCTAATATGCTTGTCATCTGCAGCAAAAGTACATGGTCTTCCTTTGCTGGAAAGATCTATGCAAGAACCAGTTTAATTGTAGTGTTTAATGGTTTTGACCACTGCACTTTAAACAATCAGAACTTTTGCCTTTGGTATTTCAGCAACACTCCCTTATAAGACATTCATAATAGAAAATACATTTCGTACCAATACCCCTGTTTTAGATGTAATATTTTTGGCCTCCACAACCTTTTGTCTATATAGGGTCAAATGTATACCATTTTATTGAGACAAATTTCTTGTTAGTTCACTATTACCTGCGTACCTGGACTCCCATGGCAACGTGTTTTGGGTATTTTAATAGCTAACATGCTTTCTGAACCACAATCCAATTCTACACATAGTGAGTGTCCATCAGTGTACTGTAGAGTAAATCCTACAAAAGTGTAGAAAAAAAGCTTTTCCAGTGCAATACCACCCACCTCAAATTATTATTATTTTTTTTTTAAAAGGAAAGAAAGCCATTTTTCTGTATGTACCTGTTTCTAGATAGTTGGTCCTCCTAAAGTAGCGAATGAGGAAGTACCCAGGGATGATGATGGTGGAGTAGCCCACGATGTTGAGGAAGAATCGGAAAACCCAAAAGTCATGCCAGGCCTTCAGCAATGGAGTTTCCCCATCATTAGCCAACGCACACCCACAGAGACTTAGCAGCAAGGCAGGCCACACACTGCACAAACAGACACAGAGCTCCAGTTACTGAGGGTTATGTTTGCTCCACAGTCTTAAAGAGTTTGGTGGACACTTCACACACAAAGGCAATATTCAGCTGTACAGACTTTCTACTTTACTCTCAAACTTGATCCCATAATCACAGCCCAAAACTAAACATAAACGTGTGAAGGAAAATCAAACATTCTCCATACACTGCAGACTATCACATCAAGAAAGATTATATTATATTATATATTATATTATACAGAACAGACAGCACAGACTGTTTTAAAATAACACTTTTTAGTGGAATAAAATATTCATCTCGTTAAGCATTCTCTAATATTTACAAACAAAAACCCCATTTTTTAAACCAAAAGCTACAGATTATTTGAATAAGAAAATGAATTAATAAAAGTACTTAACAAAATTACTATATTTTTAAATCATTATATGCTTGCCTTGTTTTTAGACAAGTGTTATAGAAACTCACTGGAATAAAGGGGTCTTAAAATATTTATGCAATTAGCAGTTTAAGCTTTTAAACATTTTTAATGCACTATTCTAATAATATTTAAACTGGGTCAATTTCTTTATTCAGACAGGTTTGCTATATGATTTTCCTGCATGTAGAGTACGTATGTTAAGAACATGTCTTCTAAAGCAGCCAATGGCAGATGTCGTTGTTGTCAAAGAAAAAAGCGAACAACCATTTAAAAAATCCCACTATTTCTGATCAACTGCAGTACTTACCAGGGAAGGTGATGAGGTTGGTTGCATAATCATGTACCAACGCTTTAACCACTAAGTTTCTAACTGCAGCTGAACTCTAACATAGCATGAATAGACGAAAGAACCCGTTTAACAATCGACCAGATGCAGCATATCTGTTACAACACAGGTGGTTTCAGCTTAGCATGAAGACAAAACTGTGACTGTTGTGGCCTAGTGGTTAAGGTACTGGACTATGGACAAAATCCCACCTCTGCCACAGCTGGGTCCCTGAGCAAGGCCCTTAACCCACAATTGCTTGGATTGTAAGACTGTATTGATTGTAAGTTGCTCTGGATAAAAAGTCTGCTAAATGTCATAAATGTAAATGTATGTGACAGCCTACCTTTTTTTGTTAATAACTTTGTTGTACTACCTTTTTATCATACCAAATACGCAAACTTACATCCTCTTCATCAAGACAAAAAGTCACACATACATAGGGGGATCATATACATGTCATATCCATTAATCAGTAATTAGAATATAAAAATAACTCAACATAGAATACTAAAGCAATATTAAACCATGCAACCCTACAGGGATTTAACAAAAGTAATAGCCTTTCAAAACTTTTGTGTAATAATAAAAGCAACACGAAGATAAAGATAATTGAACCTAATAATAATTGAATTGAGCTTATCTGGCACAAACCAACCCTTCAAATACATTTTTAGAGGCTGTTAGAGCATTATATAAGAAAACCTGGACAAACAGGAGGACTGTGGTAGCCTAGCGGTTAAGGTACTGGCCTCTGAACCTAATGGTCCAGGGTTCAAATCCCACCTCTGCCAAGCTGCCACAGTTGGGTCCTTAAGCAAGGCCCTTGAATTGTAAGACTGGTCGCTCTGGATAAGGGCGTCTGCTAAATGCTGTAAATGTTAATAGAAATATCAGCATTAAGGAGATCAGATAGTATTTGAACTACATAGCCCCTCAAAAACATGTGGACACTGCCAAAAAGATATGAATATAATTCCAAATAGAGGCCGATTTACGTCTTTTACAAGCCTTTTCATGGGACAGCACAGCAAGGTGTTACTTAAACCCTGTGAGCTAATGAATAATTGATATGATTCTTTTTTTAAAAGAAGTAAAGATATTGTGCCAAATCACCTCCAAATCTAGGGTTACATTTAGAGCACCAAGCTCTCTATTCCAAACTAAAACAGATCCCATAATAAGGTTATTTTTTTAATTTTGATTAACAAGCCATCCAAATATAAAACAAGTCCTCTATAGGAATTTAAGTAATTCAAATGTTCAAGTGGGGGGTGTTCAGCTTCTTCATGTGAGTACCTTGGGATTCCCAGTTAGCTGAACATCCCCCACTTGTACACTGTGTGTACATGTGACGGATTCTGCTGTCACACAGTAATGAGTAAAGCCCTATTATGTGTTCCAAATCGTTTATTACGCTCATTATAGCTATGGTCCCTATAAGCTTATAGTGCTATATAAACAGGGTTTGTAAAAAAAAAAAAAAAAAGACAAAATCGCTTGAAAAAGTTTGAAAAAGCCTGCCATAAAGTTCAGTAGTTCCTCGGTTCTTGTCGTTAATTCATTCCAATAGGCTTGTTCAGTACTGAGCAAATGTTTCCCCTAAAGACTAATGTAAATTTACTTAGTTCGTTCCAGACCACCCCAAAATTCCACACTGTAGAAGACATTACATGCATTAATGGAGTCATCAATCATGAATTAATAAGTTTGACATAATTTATACTGTATCATTGTGGAGCCTGTTACACAATAACAAATATTAACACTTATACATTAGTATACAGTTGGCTTACATTGACATAAAGCTTAAGTGTGTTGAAAAATCCCATGTAATAGCAAAGTAAGCAAAAAAAAGTAAAAGCAAAACACTTACTCTATTGGTGAACTTGGGGCACTAGCTAATAATGCTAAATGCTCAGCCTGAAAGCCAATATCATTCAATCCTTTCGGTTGGCTGTCATTACTAAGCATTTTGGACCCCTAGGAACTTCTTTGCACTGAGAATACTGTGTTGTAGATTAGGGATGCTCCGATCATGTTTTATGCCCCCAAATTTGATAACGATCACACTGACTGGCTGTAAATTTTTCGATTTAGTTATGATGAGTGCTACTGGCTATGTGATCTGGAAAAAAAGGAACGGTAAAATTATCTTAAACCAGAACATGTTGTTCATGTTTTTTCCAAAAGAAAAAATACAAAATACTTGCAGGCATAACTCTTCTTCCACCACTGAAAAAGGCTGGTCATCTAACACAAAATTAATGTAATTATTTTTCGAGTAATTTGCTTAGCCTTCTGACTGTCACGTTTTTTGTCACATTTAATTATCAACCATAAGAATGATAATCCCAATTATTTTTACAGAGAGCCCAATGTGCACACAATGAAGATATTTAAGAGCTTTAAAATGTATGCAAGATAAACAAAATGTATTAAAAGATCAAATTCAACTGCATAAAATAATGCACACTCACTAAATCTTCTGTATGTTTTTTTGGTTTGTTTGTGTACATCCCCAACAACGCAGAGACAAATTTGTTTGTTCTGTTTGTTTACATGACAAAAAATGTCTCACTTAAAAAAAAAAAACTGAATCTGCTGGTCATGATTATGTGAGTTTGTTGTGGAACCTGGGTGTCCATCACATTTACATAATTTTCTAAAACTTAAAAAAAAATTTAGTCTGTCAACACCAGACAAAAATTGAAGTCAGTGTGTAGAAAAGAAGCTTGCCGTAACACTCAGAATTATTAGGTTGGTTTTTTTTTTGCACTGAATAAAGACCTTTTCCCCTTTAAAATAACATACGAGTCATATGAGTGGACTACATACAACTAGCTCAAAATGAAAGCATTAACACAGAAAAAACCCAGTGATTACAAAAATGGCACATTTTTAATCAAAAGTGTTGATTTCATTCTGTACTACATAATGGGTGCCTTGATAAGAAATTTTATTTTGCTAAGCACTTGGAAATGGTCCAGGCAGAGACCGGGATGTGCAGGAATAATGCCACCAAAAGTCTGGATGTTAGAGAAATTCTGGAAGCTGCTCATGGTTGTTGGTGGAGCAAATGATCTTTTCTACTGGTGGTCTGTGTGGACCATCCGGAGCCTGTTTGTCATGTCTGCATGCCCTCATGGAACCATTGCTCCCAACACCTCTCAGATGGCCTGCAAGTTATCAAAATGACCATCCTGCTTCTCTCAGTCCAAAAAAGTCAGTCAACTGGGCAAAATAACTTCATGTGCAGCAGTTAGTGACTTCTCACCAAGAGGTACACTACCCAAAAGTAACCCCTGAGAGCCTCTTTTATAGTGCAGCCATTAAAGCCCATTTTTTTGTACAAACTGTATCACAGGAAGGTTTTTGTCCAGTATTATATGCTGATTTACATATTATGCAGAACACAGCAATCAGATACAGGTGTGGCTGACTGGATACATTTGAATATTAAGAGTAAATGTATGCGGTCTAAATATTATTGGAGAACAATCTAGAGACATGACACATCAAAAGTTTCAGTGTAAATGGGATCTTTGAAAATTTAGTTATAAAATCTTTACTTATGGCTATGACTCCCCACACAGAGGAACACAACCCCACCCAACCACCCCCACAACCTCCTGTGCCAAGGAATCCAGTGAATCTGAGGCAAAGTGATCCAGGGGACAGCAGCAGAACCATCTGCTAGAGAGTTGAGAGTCGGCTTCACAGTCTATCTATAGGGTCAAGGGGTGGGGTAAGTGTGTGTAAGGTTGAAGTACAAGGGAAGGTTCATCTCAAGGGTGACTCAAGTCTGATGCCCTTATTTCCTTTGGATACACATCTAATAAAAATCTGTGCCATCCCATGCCTGGTTATACTGGTAGTCCGTAGGAGCTCCTGTCACATTCTCACCACCATGCCTGTGGGTTTAAAAGCAGGTGCTACTGAGTGGCTGGTGACTCCTCCACCCCCTCTTCCTTCCTCCCATCTTAGAGTATGCCTTTAAGGACATGAACAGGTGCATGCATGTCTCCAGAGGCCGTAACCCGAGAGCTCCTGATGTGTCGCTGTACTGAGAAGACACTTGCTACTCAGGCACCAGGCCCTCGCCACTGATATGAACTTGAGAAAAGGTGAACGTCTCTAGTGTTGCTATTTTCACAAGCATGTCCCGCACATGCTCAGAATGGCAGAGGCTTAAACAGATAGTGAATTGTCAAATTTGTTCAAGGAAGATTTTACAAGATCCCCTCTAAGACTCAGGCTCATGGTGCTCGTAAATGTCTTTCAAGGTGCTAAGACGTCATGTCACATGAGTAGTTTTAGTTTGCTTTGCCAAATTACACAGTATGACTGCAACAATGAGGTGAAGATGTGAACATACTACTCAAGCATTTAACTCCCAGTGTGCTTACTGAAGCAAGTACCAGACGGATCTTCCCAACTTCAGGCTGTAAACCAGATTGTGACTTGTTATGGCATTTAATAACACTGCTTCAATGGTTACATTCTCGCAATGAAAGTCTCAGAGTAACATCTGAGTAAATTTTGACAAAATATGTTGAAAACAATTAATGCTGTAACACATTAAGCCTTTAAGATAGAAATCACTGGTTTACATTTGAAAAAAGGTCTGCTGACCTAATTAATTTAACCCAAATGAAAGGTGCTAATTCCAAATATGAAGTTTTTTCACATAATGAAAATATTTAATTGAAGACTACAAAGTCAACTATCAAGGGTAATAAGAAGTTTGATAGCATATATTATTTCTTTTGTTTAAAAAAATGGCTCTGTTGTCTAACCAATAGTTGTGTAAATTTAAATTGTTAGGGAGAAATTATCTCATTTTGGATGGACTGGAATAGCTCAGGGTCAGGGATGTTGCGCTGTAAACACCAGCAATAATCTGCCATCATGTTTGTTTTCCATCTGCCCTGATGTCTTGGTGGAAGCGTTTTCCATGTTCTTCACTCGTAGCTCCAAGATTTGAAGCAAAAAATCTAATTTAAAACTAAAAGTCTATCATTTTTAGCCTTGAAGTTGCTAAGAACGTCTGTAATCACATCAAAAGCAAACCAAGTATTATTTTTTATGATTTTTATGGCATTGAGTAATTTTCTGTCTTTGATTAGAAGCCTAACTTGCAGGCCATTAAATATGCCAGTTCAACTTTTCACATGAAACAGCAGAAACATCCACAAATGTAACAGAATATATCAGGATCCTTCCAGCACCAAACTTACACAACTTAATTAACCTTCGTACCTTCTTGCACTGGGTTCCCAAATCAACATTCATATTAATGTGTAAGTAATTATGCACCTGTAGCCCTCACTGCCTCCAGGTCCTCCTCAATCATATTGCAGGATTTGACAGAGGAGGTTAAGCTCTGTGGTGTCAGGAACATTGTTACCTTATGTGATATTCGTGATATGTTAATACAGCTGGAATTAGCATAAAACCAATATTATAACACAAAGTTTAATCTCGCCACACCACTGGAACACTGAGACTTTTTCTCTGACCTTTAGTCACTGTCTCAAGCTTTTTGTACAAAGTCAGATATATTTGTCCTTTGTTTCGGTGTTGTAAAACATCCACAAATGTAACAGCATAAATCAGGATAATTCTGGCACCTTCCATTAACTATTCGAGTGTAGAAGAATTATATTTGCTGCAACGTCTAAGACTCTTGAATTACTAAAGACTGCAAGTTTTAAACAGTTTGATAAGCAGTCTTAATGACTGCATATACAGCATTTCATTTGCATATTTAGCATATCTAAATAATATTGTTATGCTATGGCAATAAGAGTTTAAGAGTGGACAGCATTTTTGCAAAAAAATTAAAAATAAATGGCCGTGGCTGGAGGTAACTGATGTGATTTTTCGATTCAGCACACTAAAATGAATAAAGATTACATGTTATCTTGTAGCCTGCAAAATTGATGCAGACCTGTGTAATAGGTGTCCACAAACTTGTGGCCCCCAAACTGCTCTTCAAAAAGAGTAATTCGATTGTTGACCCAACCTTTATTCTGGCACATCTAGCTCCTTTTGCAGTGAGCAGTCAGATCTAAAGTCACTAGACTGGAGTTTTCCACTACCGCACAATAATGTGCAATTTGTCACCTGATTTGTCATTCTGTAAATAACTTGCATTTGTCACAAACTAGTAGATATCTGTCGACAGCCTACACCCACTGCTGTCTCAGAGATTAATGAGAGCTGACTAAATGAAACTTACATTTCTGCTGTTTATTTTCTGTGGCGTGTTCCCACATGTTGTGAGGCAAAAAAACTCTTAAAAATATATTTATTTAAAGAACATTTTTATTGCAAAAAGATGGAGATGTAAACAAAACGTTTTGGTTTTCAGTAGAAGTTTTATGTCCAAAGAAAGTAAAACACCAGGATGGCTTGTCATGGAATAAAAAATTATACTGGTAATTCTAACATAAAATATCAAGACATATGTGAAGTGAATCTCATTACAAAGTGGATCATGCAGCAAGACAATGATCCTCAACATACAAATCGTTCTCCCAAATAATGGTTAAAGATGGTTTTTGAACGTTAATCGAGAATTAATGCTGTAGAAGCAGTGCATGTGAGGAAACCTACTAACATCCAGGAGCTGAGGCTGCTCTGAATAAGGGAATGAAATATAATTATTCTCAGTGGATTTGCAAGACTGGACAGCAGTTGAATGTGGAATGTTTAGTTGCAGTTATTCTCATACAAAAAAACATGGAACCTTTGCCTCTGTTACAGGAATCATTTCCAAACAATTATTTTCCATCACTGTTTAATTTTTGTTACAGTTTAAGACAATGTTGGTATACAAAGTCTGTTCCTAATGTAATAGTGGGATGCATTTTCATTGAGCACTGGATCAAATCCAGAACACAATGCATTTTCATTATAGTAACTAACTGCCCATTCTGCCAGCCCACCATATCCACACTCCAGTTGCTATCAACCTGCTTCCCTAATCACTAATAAGGTGCTTGCAAGATAAATAAGGTGGCATATTAAAGTGAGCTTACCCTTTTTAAACCTTAGGCACAAGAAACAGAACTGTGGAATCAGTTATGTCAGCACTGGTGGTCATGAAGATGGTGAGATTTTAAATTTCCAATATATGAATGACACAGCAAAAGCCATAGGGTGAAATTATGACAATGAGAGACACAAAGCTGGTGGAAAAGAGAGAACAATGAGACAGCAGAGGTTCATGAGCACCATGGTGTCACAAATTTGATTCCTCTGGTCTACTTTCTATGCATACTGCTTTAAAAAAGCCTTTGAAACTGAAATGATGGCTTTCAGTCATAGCCCAATAACCATGAATGCTGATAAATGAAAATGTCAGAGCCAGACAGAGTTTGAGTCTAGAATCTCTCTGTTTTGCATTAGTCCTGCTTTGTATTAAACCAAGCAGACCAAATCTGCATGCATGGGACATTGTTTAATTTAGAAATACAGTAATAACTATTGATCAAATATATTCAAAACCTTCAAGAGTAAGCAATGCGCAAGGACCAAGTGTAAAGGAGAAACTGTATGCACCAAGTGTTAAACTCTAGTCCACTCTCCACAAATAAGTGAAAAACACAATAAAATCAATAACCTACCTCTAATTTCCCTCTACCATCCACTTTCGTGTAAGCTATATCATACTGTGTACATACTATTTGATCCAGTTATTGATTAGAAGTTAAAGGACTAGAAAAAAAATCAGTAAGTAGCATGAATTTAACAAAAAGGACATGAAAAGTGCAACCAGTGTAATACTACTGAGGAACACAATATTGAAACAAATCCCTACCCAATACACAAACAAAATTCAAGATAGTCAGTCAGATAGCATTTTAAGAATGCCAGAAACAGGCAGAACTCTTCCCACACAATATAATAAAAATACACTCCCTCTATTTGAAGTCAATTTGGATGGTAAGATTCGGCGGTATAAGAATTACTAATGGGCAAGTTTAGTTTCCAAATTGCATAACATGTCAAGTTTCTAAAACAAAGCAGTCTCTTTTGCCACTAGGTACTTATATCATGAAGATAAATAGATACCCGTTTTAATTTGCCCTAGGTTCAAGGTGTTTTAATTGTCAGCTCTTAGAAATACATTTACACCTACAACATTTAGCAGATGCCCTTTTACCAAGAGACCTACCACTGATACAATCTGACATAACATCCAAGCAATTATGCATTTAAACCGAGGACCCAGGACTGGCAGCCGGGCAATTCTGGGAAGATCTGTTTGTAAGATCAATAGCACTTGTCTGTTCACAGTTCCACTCGCATTTCCATGTCAAATGTCACTGAATATCACATGACACTTGTACATGTAGCAAAGTGATCTCCTTCATTCAAAACTAACTGCAGACAGGGACCATCAATGCTCATTAGAAATATATATATATATATATATATATTTATATATATATATGTATATCAGGATTATATATCAGCATATATCAGGATAATTCTGGCACCTTCCATTAACTATTCGAGTGTAGGAGAATTATATTTGCTGTAACGTCTAAGACTCTTGAATTACTAAAGACTGCAAGTTTTAAACAGTTTGATAAGCAGTCTTAAT
>JAUZSU010002741.1:0-11501 GCA_034780255.1 Parotocinclus maculicauda
ACTTCTCCTGAACATCCCGGACGTTTCGGCGTTTGTCCCGTGTCGATATGTCGAAAGCTCTAGGAGGAGATACTGACAGAAAATTGGTGGAATAATAAAAAATCGGATAACAATATGTGTTGCTACAGCAACACACAAATATAATATTGTAAAGCTGCTTTGAGACAATGCTCTATTTGTAAAAGGCAATATATAAATAAACATGACTTGACTTCATTGATACTGAGAATGTAAGAGAAAAAAAAACATGATTCTGTGGCTGCATTACAGAAAAGAAGAAGTAATGTCATGTCTAGATATCATGTCTGATAATTCGTTTCTATGTTGGGCGTGTTTGTGGGTGAGTTTGTGTACGTGTATGCATTAGTAAGTTTATTTGTTTTAACCTCGATGCAGTGCTTTCTCTGTCACCCTGCTCTCACTCCATCATGCTTACTGAGCCTAACTGACTATGTTTGGCTGGGTTAATTTAGTTTAGGCTCTAATCTGCCCTCCTCCTCCATCACAGCTGCAGTAATTGAGTTGTGGCTGGCAAACGAGTCTCTGAGGAATTTAGATTTAAACCCATTTTATTTGAAGCAGGAAGATGCTGGTTTGAGAGCAGCTGGTTTCAGATTTTGGGACAGATGGCTCTGACATAATTGGTTTTCTACTTTGATAATAATTTTTGGCTTTCCAAATTAATTTAACTTTTGACTCATAAAGTGCATGTTGTTTTCAGTTGATAAAGTGCATAACGTCTGTTCAGACAGTGTCTGTTTACATATACAGTTGGCTTGTGGTCTATAAGGGTTGTGATACTTTATTAGTAAGGGTATTTCCTTGACTCATATATTACTGTGCCAGATATAATAGTTGTAGTACAGCAGTTGTAATTACACATGTAACTGTGCGGTGCAGCAGGAATTGTTAAGAAATTATTAAACACAAAGTTTTATTACATGCTGAGCAGTGTTTGGCTGACTAATGATGATGATGATGAGGAGGAGGAGGAGGAGGAGGAGGAGGAGGAGGAGAAGGAGGAGGAGCCACTGGTGAATCTATGCTCTACAGCACAACAACCACTTGTGAATTGAAGGGCAGTTATGGACTAATCTCCATTTGAGAATTAGTTTCTGTGACAGAAAGCTGACACACTTCTGGGAAGAAACAAGCAAAATAAAACTGCACTTTTACTGTCTTTGTAACAGTGCCACCAGAGAAACAGGGAGAGAAGAAAAAGTGTTTTGCAGTGTATCCACCACAGTGAAATGCACTCTCACAGCTTCTCAGTCAGTTCCCTACTCTAGTTTGAAATAAATGCTCAAGTTATAAACACAATAGGAAATACTTTGCCTTGCCACACAAAGACATTTTCCATTATTTGCATGAAAAAATAAGCATGAGCATTCAGGGTAACGAGGTGCTGAGTGAATCAGTGCACACACTGCACACAACTTTACAGTGAAGCTTCACTTGCCTTTTATAGTAGTATAGAAAAGCAATACGTGTTGGTCAGTGCTGATATTAGGGTGTTTTCGCTACATGCAGCATTCACATTTTGGCACTATGCTCTTAAATTAAAGCCATAACCGAGACCACAGAAAGCCACAAAAGATATTTGAAATTCACCCTGCGAAAGGCAGACAGTCTTTTCGATAAACAATCAAACGCTAATGCCAAGTAAGCTCTCCTAACGTTACTATCCAAACCCTGTGTGAAGACAGCCAGTCTGCAAAGAGTTTAATATTTTAATAAATTTGTGTCACATTGTAGTTAACTGTAATAACTCTCATATGTAATTTTTTTTTATTAAATTTGCTTTTGAGTTACATGGCAGCCGCAGCTGCTGTATTCAATTAATAAATGTATGGGAAACACTGCAGTATCTTGGCTATTTAGCCATTATCTGGTAAACTAGGAGAAGTTGTAGTAGAAATGACTATACTTTGCTGTCCTTAACTGTTTATAATACATAAGCTGTACGCAGGTGCAGCACTGCTTTCTTTTGTTCTTTATTAGGAAGATGTCAGAAGCTGGTTAATTGGATTTTTTTTTTTCTGGCTCTTTGGTGCCCTCTGCTGGCCAGTAGTGTAAATTAAATCATTTGGTGCACTTTCACCCCTATAACTCAGAAGTATGTTGCACCTGCGTCACTCAAGTGGCCAGTTAAAGTATAAAGAGAGGAGGGCAGAACGATAAGGGGGGGTTTTACATTAAAGACAAAGCTACAGTATTTCCCATAACTGTGGAATATTTGATTTGAACAAAAATGTTGCAGCTTTATTACACAGAAGGACAATGAGATTAATTAAACATTGAATATAATCTTTGCTTGTTAAACTCTCACTCAAGATGTTGATAGTTTTAGTAAATTTTCCATAGAGGTCCATGAATAAAATAAATAGATAAAAATGTTAAAACTTATAATTTATAGGATGCCGTACCAAACCTTTAACCCTTTTACTCATGAAAATAATATCTATTTTAAGTGCAGCAAAGATATTTATAATGGGTACATTTTTTTTCTTACTTAAGTCGTTTAATAAGCAATTAAAATAAGTTACCCCATGTTCAGAGTGGCCTCTGACTTCACAGATCAAAGAGGCCATAGTTCAAGTCCCTCCCAGTCTCTACCTGTGTGGAATTTGTATGTTCTTTCCATGTCTGCATGTGATTCCTGCCTTACACACTGAGCTTTCAGTTATACCCCAAATCCTTTTGGAAACTCTAAACTGGATTAAGCTGGTATGAAAAGTCAGTGAATGACTGTTTTCCCCTTATTTTCATCTCACTACCTCTAACAGTCTTATGCCATAGGCTTAACCCTACATGTGAGACTGCACCTCCATCCCTCGCTGCCACATAGTGAGTAGTTGGATCTCATAGTTTAGAAGTAAATGTTTAAGTCAGAAAAATGTGCATGTAGAGTTAAAAATTGTCACTACCAAATGCCTTTGTTGTAATTAAGTAAGCATTTTGTGTAATGGAAAATAAGTTTGTGTGCACATGGTTCAAAACCTTTTAGAGTTGGGCTCAAAATGTTTTGGATTTTTATATAGAAAAGTATAGAACAATGGTTGGCAACTACACTGCTCGCAAAAATTAGAGGATAATTAATTAGGGGATATTTCATTTTTAAATATCCCCTAATTGTTTGTGAACAGTGTAGATGTAAATGTATTTACTGTTGAATTATTGCTTTGTACTTTTTGAATTAAGTAGCTTTTAATGTGCCGGTAGTGTTGTGCTTTTAGAAATTTGAATCAGTGTAAATAATATGGTATTACTACCCACTCCTGCTCACTCCTAGCTTGTAGAATGTGGAGACAGGGATTATGAACCATAGGGCTTGTGAACAGCTCTGGTTGTAAGTGGAACATTTGGAAGTGATATCGCTCCATTAGTGTCAACTTGAGCTTTAATCAAGTCCAGTTTTTTTTTTAGACTTGTTAATGAAAAATGCTTAAAGAGGGAAGCGAGAAAAGACCTGGTCATAATGCCGCATATTGATGCAGGAAGAGACGGAACGATGGGGAACACAGGATATTTTGGGGCATTTGAGCTGTTGAATAAATGGACCCGGTGCAGAGTTTTAAGTGGTACTTATTGTTCTCATGTGCTAATGGGCTCATATTGCCAGGGTAACCGTTACTTCAAACCAGCCACTCCATCAGTTTAAATTCATTAGCGATGGAGTGACACGCACACACACGCACACACACACACACACACACACAGTAGACTATATGTTATTTATAGAAATTCTTCTGCCTATTATGTCAGCTTGTTGTAACGTTCTTCCAGTGAGGTCGAGTGAGATTAATTCTGGATTAGGAATATGACATGTATGCAACTTTTACAGGCTTTTTATTACTTTTTAACTTTTTATACTCTGATGCTAATTTCTTGGTGCTACATACTTCAAGATATCTTCAGAGGTCTTGTGCAGCCAAGCTATACCCCAGTCAGAGCATTGGCACCATGAAGGGGACTTCTTGTTAGGCACATGGATTTAATGTTTTGGGTAATTGATGTGGGTGTGGGTGTACACCAATTACACCCACCATGTTTTTAGTTCAACTTAATACATCAGTTAATACACATAAATCAGTTAATACAAATAAATACACTTTTAATAGAAAGTGTATTGTGAATTTGGACTGCAAGCGATACAATACTCTCAATGCAGTACAATACTCTCCTAAAATATGCAGTACAATACTCTCATAAATCAGTGCAGCGTGTGACCATGTGGCATGGGTGGTGAGTGTTGGGAAATGTAGTCAGGAATGTGGTCAAGGTCGTTTCAAGCATGTTCAAGGTAAGCTATGCTATGATATGTACAGTATATTAAACTTCTCAGTTTGATTCATTCAGCATACCATGGTTTCCCATCATAAATCGGGGACTACATGTGCACTGAATAGTTTTTTTTAAGTCTTTTCTCAGCAGCAATTCTCCAGCCCATCATCATGGTGACTCGATTCCAGTCCCTGGCTGCATAATTGCCCATGGTGACGTGATGCTGGCTGAGGAATCATTCCTAGCAGGAGTGATTCTTTGGACCTATGATGGGCTTGTTCCCCATGAATTGCATGCTTATGCCTGTACCTATACTTATGCTTGGGATAAGTACCATACCCCCAACTGCAACCCTGACTAGGATAAATTAAAACATGATAAACAAAAATGAATAAAAGATGCTTGGGACATAACATTACAAACAATAACCAAATGTATAGATTTGTGTTGAAATATTTGACTAGTCTGTGTTACTAAATTTCATATGTAGCTCTTGTTACAAGTCTTTTTTATGTTCCTGATTAGCTTGATGCATGTTGTAAATTTTCTTCTTGTCGGCATTGCATTTAGTGTGACAGATTTATTACTTGTGTTATTAAGACCTCTGTGTGCTTTTATCATGCGTGCAAATTGCACTGAGCACTTCATATTTAATAGGAAAGTGACGGAAGCTTTTAATTGCTGTGTTTGATCATAGAATTAGTCACACTCCTGTGAGAGCCATTATGAGCAGATGGATGTTATCAGATGTTCATCAATCCTCGCTCTCTCGCTTTGTCTTTGCATCTCTCTCTAACACTTGTATATCTAATACCTCAGCAAGTGAAGTGGTGGTAGAGAGGCTGAGAGCGTTTAATAGAGTGCTTTTTAAAGGACATACTGAGAGGAGGAGATGTGATTGAGGGGATTAGACATTTGACCAATAACACCTGGTCCTGGTCACTAAGGAAAATTAGTTGCCCGAAACCCCATATCTAAGGTGCTGCCACTCATTCACTCCTGTTTCCATTGTGTACATCACAGCTTCAAAGAAAGAGAAAAACACAAATGCTGAAATGGTGCTGGTTTTGTGGCTGATGTGCTTGAAAAAACAATGAGATTTTATAAGTCCTTTTGTAAGGGGTGATTACTTTTCATGCTCTTTGTTAATATTAAGATATGCAGATTTAACCTTGAAGGGGGATGTCTGTGTGTATATGTGTGTATATGGAACTTGCATATCTGACCTGGTGAGAACATTCTGTTGGTCCTCACAAACCAGACTAATGTTTTACAAAATAAATATTGCAAATCTTATTTGACTAACCAATTTCAAGAGCCACAACATGTCCTACAGGTTTCTGAAGGTTGGGTTAGGTGGTGGTTGAGATATAGGACAACTTACCAATCATAATCTCAATATAAATGAGTATAGGATAAGCCAGGATAAAACATCTGTGTCTGCGGTAATGTAATGGCGTATGCCTCAGCTCCACTGTTTGCTCTTGTTAACGAGCGAAGTGAGGATTTCTGTCCCGACGGGGAATCCTGTCATTATACCGCTCCATCTCCATAGCAGACTTTGCCTCTGTGGACATGTGCTATGCTTTTTTGTGAGTCTTTTTAATCCATTGTGCATTTCACTGTATTTTCTTATAAACCTGGAATGTCCTGGAATCAAGGAGGGGCCATTCAGCATTATTTGTGGGCTTTTAACTGTGTGTTCTCTATTGTCTTTGATTTAGCTTGACACTTGTTTATTTATGAAATGATGGTATAGGATTGCTTTTTCCAGGAGCTTGTGTGACGCATAAATCTAATGACCCTAACCCACCACCATTTGAATGTTGGCATGGAGTGGCAAGAGACTATGGAAACTGGTCTACACTGGGGACAATGCTTGCTCAAATATGTGCACACATTAATTAGTAGAAACACCCTAAATATAATATACAGTGGTACCTTTGTTCTTGACCACCTAGGAACTCGTCGAATTTGGTTGTCGATACATTTTGACTAGAAAAGGTTTGGCCAACTGTTAATTAATGTACGTGTTTTAAACGTTAACTTACTTATCATTACACAGTATCCTTTCCATATCTCTGCTATGATACAGTATAGGCTGCTCTACCAAACTCTTGTTAAACTCCCAAGTTTGTGATGGGTTTAACTTATGAATGATTTTTTAATTAGGGAGCTTAATTCATGCGGACTTAATTCATGTATATAGTGCCTTATACAGTGTGAATTTTAATTAAAAGTTGAAGATTAATTAAAATTATTCTTAATGAGAAAATGGCTTTGTAGATGAAGCGTTTTCTGGAACGAATTAACGACTTGAACCAAGGTACAACTATACTTTTTTGTAATGTTGAGTCAACATAATTATTGACCATATTTAGCTTGTAATCCTGCTTGAGCAGAACTGTATATATACAGACAAATATATGTCACACACAAGTCTGTCTTTACTGTGGTTGGTTCAGGTCCCAGACGGCTATGTACTATGTGCTCTTGAGCGAGGCACTTAGACTAATTCACCTCCCACTCATCACTCTAATGTAGTCAGGACCCTCGGTGCGGTCAGCATTCTGTCAGCATGGAATCATGATCAAAATAAAAACTAACATCCTATTTGCTGTAACAATTGCAGTACAGCTTTAGCACCCACACACATCCAGAAGTGCTTTGATTCTGTCAAGTGCAGACAGGCCGGGGCCTAAAGACAACAACAAAGTCACACTAAAGGCAGTGCGAGCCCTGTCTGCCAGCGGACTGACCACAGAAATGTTGTTTGATCACAACAGCTGCAGACTTCAGTTAATATAGATATCATTAATAAATGATTATGTAATAAGTCAGCATAACTTAGGGGATTTGTTTTGTTTTGTTTGAGTCTTGACGGCCAAAATCCGTCTTTTCTATTTAATTTTTTGTTTTAACTGTGTATTTTGCATCAACATTGGCACCATGTTGAAAAAAATACATAAATGACAACCTGATGGGTTCTTAACAAATTAGTGTTTTAAAAGTTTTGCTCTAAAGGCACATATGTTACGAGAGGAGACACACTGCCAACACACATAATGGGCTAAAAGGGACTACTGGGTCTAAACATTGTCCAGCACTGAGTAACAATATAGCCAGTGACTCGGAGACAAAAAATCCGCCTGTTACCCCATACCATGGCTCCAGCAGCTCAGCTCCTCAGAGAGAGCTACTGAAAAGAGTGGGTGTGTGATAGGGGAATGCATTAATAGCCTGGTCTTCTGTAGAAAAGAAGCGTTTTAACCATTACACATTCATTAGCTTTTGTAACTGAGGGCCATTGCCTACATTTTATAGCCTGTTAGAGGTGAAATCATGCATAACGCCCTCATTAGCGACTAGCAATTAAACAAGACTGTCAGATCTGAAATGAAGCAAATCTTAATGTCAATTTGTTCTTCATTCATTGATTACAAGACATGAGAAGGTCTTCCATGGCCTGCTTGGAGTAACGGGGTAGTGGGTTTGATCTTGTTGAGCGTGTGCTTGAGTTCATGCATAGCTCAGTATCTCCCAAGAATATCTAAATGACTGCTAGATAAGAATCCCATTATGCAGGTGCTTTTTCTCTGTTCTTTTGTCTCCTTTCCATTTCCTTTCTTAAGCCTTCCATCTCTTTGTTTTCTCTCCTGGGTGTGGCACTTTCAGTCACTTCAAAGTTACTTTCCTTCTTTTCTGCTCTTTGCTTTCTTCTTTCTTTTAACTCCACACCTTTATTCACTTCGTGTTATATTAGATGGCAGGTCTGAACAATCAGGCATTGTTGCTGTACTCGTTGTACGTCCCATGCTATACGGTGATGTTCATGCTCTTTAGCGTGGTCAGAGTCAGTGTTTGGGTTGTAGCTATATTCACCCAAACTGTGTGCTCTTGAGCTTTCCCATTCGCCACACAAAGGCGATGGATGCCTTCACAGGGAGGCCCAGGCCTTTTATTCGTCCACTACCTATTGTCCATTACCATGAATATACATACAGGAACAATGTGGCAGATGCAGCTGAAGGAGCTTGCAAAACGAGATCCTTATAATACAAGCTTCAGAACAGCTACAGTTTCTTTCACCATTTCCATTTCCATGCATTCTCTGCAGCTCTTTAAACTTTACTTTAAACTTTATTAGCCAGATTTTTACTCCATGCAACTTTTTTAAGAATGGACATCTTTTGCAGATCTAAATACAGTAAAGATATGATAGGGTGGTGGTTTTAAACAAGACATTTTAATGCCTTTTTTGTCCCCTTCAGTACTTCTGGTTGTTGATATATCATGCAAAAGAGTAAGTTTAGACTAAGCAAAGTTTGTATACATGTTGATGGATGAATACATTAGAGCGATATGATGTGGATCAGTTTTTGCCAGAGTGACCTCTCATTAAGTGCCCTTTAAATAAAGTGCAGAGGCCGTGCTCAAGGTGGCTGATGTTGCTTTAGCTGTCGCTTGAGAGAGTCATAAAAATTATAAATTAGTGTCAAAGCTGCGTGGGAAAGCAGTCCTATGGTCAAATCATTAGGACTCCCCTTGAAGACATGATATCTCTCTCTATCTATATCTTCTATATATATATAATGCTGATCAGTTAAGGTGCTTACATATCCATTAGAGATTTCTTTCATGTTTTTACTCCACTTGTCCTGGTCCTATCCCAGAATTCATTTGTTATGCATATATGCTGAATAGGGTGCCAGTCTGTCTCAAGACAGGGTATCGGTCACAGATCTCAGTAGCAAGCAGCAAAGCGTAACATGAACATTTCCTTTTTACAAATATGTGAGACATGATTAATGCAACAGCAGTAAGTGATAAGCAACATTCGACTTGAATGTTTTTTACGACGCAGATATGAATTACCACATTGTACAGTGTTTTTTTTTTTGTTTTGTTTTTTTAACTAAATGTGTGCCTATTGTGCTTTAAATAATATGTTTGAAATAAAACACTACGTGCAACGTATCTAAACCACTATGTGACTATATGCAGTCAAGGGATTTATGGATGCTTTTAAAGCTACATTTCTAATAGTGTCTGATAACTGTCTGCTCTTGAACAGACACACGCATAAGCTTACATACTTACACACCATAATCATGTCTGAGATGGTGTAATCCTGCAGTATTAGGCAGAACTGCTGGTGAGAAGAGAACAATGGACTGTTAATTACAGTGTCGTGTCCCGGTGTGAATTAATAGTGTTGCATGCCAGGCAGTATGAGACGCACAGTGAGGAAGTGTGATCAGATGTATCCTAACAGGCCATTCGTTTCAAGACAGCACAACTACGTTAAGCGTATACGAGAATAAAAAACAAACTTAAAAAGGAATAAACAGGAAATATTAAATAATGCACAATTATTTTGTTGGTGTACTGAATCAGACTTGTTAAGACTTGTACTTGTTAAAATTTGTGTAAATGTCCACCAAACACAAGTTTCTTTAAAATGAGGCAACTGAACCTGATTTAAAAAAAAAAAACCTCAATATGACCACGTACCAACTAATAGGAGACTGTCTGTCCACAGAGATCTGGCTTCTTAAATTGATGGTGTACAAGATATAATCAAAGCTGTCTGCTTCCATCCATAGATGTGCAATCCGGTGTTAAACATAGATTTCCCTGTATAGCCCATCAATTTGAGACCAAATCAGTCAATGTAAGAGGATAAAGCAGTATTCTTATGGGAAAACCGATTGCTTATGAGCTTTGTTGACTGAAAACAGGGTTATTGACAACTATTACATTTAAGCAGTGCATGCATTTAAATGCACTTAATTCCAATTTTGTCAATAACCCGATCAATGACTATACATGCATTTATCAGATAATCTAATAATAATAACAATAACAGGTTGAACTTCTATAGCACATTTCCCAAGCTCAAGGATGCTGTACAAAAATTTATACAAAAATGAGTTTAAACAGAGACAGAGGAGGAATTAAATTTTTCAATGAGATGATCGGCCATACATATTAGAGAGCATAAACCTGAGACAGGTTGAGGACCAAAACTGATCTGATGGAGAATAGTGTGAGATGAGGCTCACTAAATACGTGGGGCCTAAACTAAGAAAAGTTTTGAATATGAGGAGGAGGATTTGGTATTAAATACGAAAAGTGACGGGGAGCCAGTGAAGCTCTTTTAGAACCGGGGGTGATGTGATCACATGTGATCAAAACCATGTCAGCAGCATTCTGAATTAACTGAACTGTGTCTTGTCAGGGAGGCCATACAGCGGGGACTTACATCAGTCTAGCCTAGTGATGACAAACGTGTATCAAAGTCACAGTTATGTTTTGAGACAGAAAAGGGCGGAGGCGTGTGATGTTACGGAGGCTCAAACGTCAAAAATGACGCCAAGGTTCCTGACCATGTTAGAGGGTTTCACCGTAGCACTTGTGATGGAATGGACAGAGTTAGAGAAGGAGGAAATGGCAGCTTTGGTACCGATATAAAGAAATGGGAAAGCCCCGGGTTTACATGACTCGACAGGATTTCTACTTTGCAGCCAGCCAGTAATCCTCACAGTAGAATGTGGCATAAACTTCAATAAAACTTTATTATTAAATAAACAAATTTCTTTTGTCTTGGAGCGTATTCTGGTCCAAGTTTTCGACAAGCGTTTGATTGCCGTTTTGCGCATGCTGGCCAAAAATAACAATATACAAATAGCAAAGAAAGCAAAAATACGTGAACCTAGCCACCGTGTTTAAATCCACTAGCTTGAGAAAACTGGTTACTAATCTGAAATACAGTTCTGTTTTTTTAATTTCTTAATGTGTTGTCTAGATCAGAGTATACTGTATACATGGCCACTATACAGATAAGTGTAGGAATCCAATTATGAGCTGAGCATTAAGTACATGTAAACGCACTCAGTGATTGATGTTCTGAGTGTAATAACAGAGGTACTGGATTTGGTTCAGGGTTCAAGTCCTAGCACAGCCACACTCCCACTGTTGAGTGCTTAACAAAGCCTATGACCCACAGTTTCTTGGATTGTACATTGTAAGCCTGTCTCAGTTGTCAGTCGCTGTGGCAAAGAGTATCTGCCAAATGACTGAATGTAAAAGAAAATAATTATTTACCTCAACCATCAAACTTACCACATTTTATGCCAGAAATGCCATACTAAAAATGGCACACATTTCAATAATTTAGAAGAAAACAGAAAAATGACTAGAACCACAAATGAACA
>JAUZSU010002761.1:0-11500 GCA_034780255.1 Parotocinclus maculicauda
TCCCAGTTTTTTGGCATATACTTGCTCATAGTAGTCTCTAATGTTCCTTGGAATTTCTGCAGTGTCAGTTGTACTGTCTCTTTCTTCATCTCTGATTTTATTTATTTAGGTCTCTTCTCTTTCTTCCTTAGCCTGTGGGAGGAGCGGCTCTTCCGCCTCATTAACACCTTTAGTTCGTCACCTCTCAGATTTAGTGTGCTCACTAGACTTTAACAAGCTCTCACCCTGCTTTATCCCCGGCTTTCTGACTCTCCTATTACATTTACAGAGCGGAAAATGGAGTTTAGGATTCGGACTAACCCTGTTTATTACATAAAACATGCAAATGAATGTTTGTTTATAGGCAGCAATGGTAGCGGAGCCGAGCCCGACTCAGGGACGCCAGACTTAACGGGCACTGACCGGCGGGTCCAGGAAGAAGAAACTCCTGCAAAACTTATGCCAGGGGGCATCACACACCCTGTGAAACCAATGCTCAGTCAATGGAATCAGAAAGCTCCCTGTGTCAAACAGGGGCACCCCTGGCCAGGGTCTTGAACTTTAGGAATAGAAGGAATGGGGGTTTGTCTATAAGCCATAAATATGAAGACAGAATGCATGTGGGAATTACACCCCCTCCCCACCACCACCACCACCACCCACCCACCCCAGGTCTCTCGTACTTACTGGGTGGGCTCTGATTCAGTGCTCCATCAGATGATCGCTCTTCCACATTGACAAAGCAGCAAACAGGAAATGCCCAAAGCAGGCAGGAAGTGCCATCGGCTATAAATCTGAAGCCTAAGCTGATATTTTTTACAACAAGACACACCTTCCTACTTTTCAGGATCCAAACAGAGCAGCAGCTGAACACACACCGTCCATAACGGCATAAACCAAGCTCAATAACACGCCAAATGGTCCCTAATACAAAGCCTGCGGTTTAGAATCGGATAATTATCGAGTTAAATGTTCAGCAGCCACAACTAAGTAGCTGGCTAACCACAGGGGGAACAGGTACCATCATCAGAGCTTTGATCTTCACTCTCCAAACAGGTCAGTACCTGCTTCATCAGAGACACGTCACTCTATTTATAGAAACATGTTTAGAGCTGATGGTCATGTCATGGTCCTGTAGGACTGAGCAGGGACGGTCAGACGGTCCCCAGTCGTACCCATGGTGCTTTAACAGAGCTCGGACTCGATAGATCTCTGAACTGGCCTCCCCTCCCCAAAAAACAGCTCAAATCCCATGTGTGTGTGTATGTGTGTGTGTGTGTGTGTGTGTGTGTGCCTTTTATTCCTCTAACTGTTGCACAATCAGAAGAATTATGGGAGAGCTGCATCACAGAATCAGAATTATCATACAAAAACAACAATAGCTACATTTTCCTGGTTAAATCAAATTCACCAGTGGGTTTGTTTACCCCGATGAGTGTTGAATTTTGGGTATTGCTGTTGTAGGAGTGCCATAACCACCCTTACCCACAGGAATGTGTTTATACCCCCCCCCCCCTGTTCATCTTTATTCATTATAAAACACAGCAGAAGCTCCAGCTATTCTCCTACAGATTAGAATTAAATCGAATGATCACACAATCTAAAAATAAACGAACTTATTACTGATGTTCAGCAAAGTATGGTGAGAACTACAACTTACATTACAAATCAAATTCAAACATTTATTCTAAAGTTTCACATTTTAAAATGTATTTTTGTTAAAGAGAATTTGTAAATACATGAAAAGAACATTAGTTGTATGATAATTTGGATAAATTAAATATAAAATAGTCAAAAAAATTTTTTTCTTTTGTCTCTCAGTAGCTAAATATAACTGATTATATAAATAGAATAAAATAGAAAAGAATAGCTTTTGTTGTCACTATAAACATGTACATAGGTTCTATTTGTAAAGTATTAATTATTAATTGTAAATAGCTCCGTATTTATATTTATTTTGAAAGTATTTATTGAATATTTGTAGAACCCAGACTCTCATTATGATCTTATTATGATTTTTCTCTGATTAACACTTCGCTAACTTCGTTACTGTTCCTCTTATTAGCTTCTGTTTAAATCGTAATGTTCCAAAGAACCAATTAATAATTATATAATTACATTATTAAATTAATAGATAACAATTAAACTTTAAAAAACCTTAAAAAAAAGAGTACAATGATAACCAACACGTTGGTGACACTAAACACTGGGGGCCTGTAGGGGGCGTAACCAATCAGATCATCTCATTAAGCTCTATTAAGGTTCCAGACAGAGGGATTCTGTGCCAGAGGGGCCATGTGTATTACCCATAATGCCCTGTGAGGGTTTGGGCTGTTCGAGGTATGCACCTCTCAGGAAATTCACTGTGCGGTGACAAAGGTACGCCCCGAACAGGGCACCAGTACCTCATAACCCCATAAACAGACCACCCGACCATCACTGAACCCAGACCCTCAGAGAGTGCCCGGTCCCAGCAGCTGGTACACCTCAGTGAGACGGGGGCACCCCTCTTGTGGTGCTGTATTTATTTGATAAGATGCCATTCTTACCACCTCAATAATAAGTACTAATAATAAGCTTTATGGTTCCTCATTACCTACATCAATATAGAATAAAATAAAAGTCAATAAAGCGTCTACATGAGAAATCCTGCAAGCCTGAGGATCTCTCTTCTCTTTGTTAAAGAGTCGTTACTCAAACCGGACCAGGAACGGATTTCGCCTCTTATTTTAACATCGTTAGGAAGTAATTACGCCCGTGGTGAGAGATAATGAGGGTTTAATGTCCCCGATGGCCACCCGGGGGGAAGGAGAAGGGTGTCCTTGAAGAGAAGGTTAAACTTTGAGCACCGTTAAAGCGAGATCAGAACTGGCAGAGTGCTGTTTATTTACACGGATCAGCCAGGCTGAATGGGTTTTAGATCCTGGACGCAGAAGTACGGCACACCGCCGTGCCGGGGACAAAACAAAACAATAACACTCAAAGCAGCTCATGTGAGAGGGGATTTTACTGAGAGCTCCTCAGTCTGGAGCCGCACACACACACACACACACACACACACACACACACCAAACACGTGTAATAATACAGTAAATTCATTTGAACATGATGTATATAATGACCTATTTAGTTTTGTACCCTGACCTGGCCCGTTTTGTTTTATTCCAGTTCCTCTGTACTACAGTAAGATCACACACAGTAACTCTGGGTATATAGTGAAGCAAAAAAACAACACAAGTGGGTCTGATATTACAAAACACTGTCCGATCTTAGACTGTTAAACTATTAAAAGGTTATGTTAGTGATTAAATGGCTCCACATTTTATCATTTGATTTCTACATCCTCCCTGCTCTGCTCTGAACGTCCAACAGGGGATCTGGGGTCCCATTTGGAAATCATTAGGAACTCCGGCTCCCATAATCCATCTGTGCACACAAACACACAACAGGTGTCTGAATTCTTAGGAGTTTTTGGTGGAAACTTTTTAAAAGATTCGGTCATTTCTGTAGTGATAATTAAATATCCTTACAGCTGAGATGATTATTCATCGTTTGTTTTTGTTTTAATTCCTCACTAATGAAATATAATAAACCTGCTATTCAGCACAGAGAGAGAGTTCAGCCTGCTTCACTGGGGTGTGTGTGTGTGTGTGTGTGTGTGTGTGTGTGATGTATTAAATGCTTAATGAAGATGTCCTGTGATGATTTTCTTCTTTAATATCCCTTTTCTCCATAACCTTTACCCCCAAAATACTTCACTACTAATCATACCCTAACCCATCCCAGCACCGTCACTAACCCTAGATCAGGTACAGACCCTAACCCTAACCCTAACCCTAACCCTAGATCAGGTACAGACCCTAACCCTAACCCTAACCCTAACCCTAACCCATCCCAGACCCGTCCTGAGGTTTAGGAGGTTTGTGTACTTGCTGTAAAATGATCTTTCGGTATTTTTTTATTTATTTTCTGATTTAATCCTCCAAAGCTCCACCTTTTACTGAATTACAGCATCAGGACATTTCGATTTGTTTCTTTTGCTCTGAATTGATGAACATTTAGATCATCTTGTGGGGTTTCTTGGTGAGCGGTGATGATTGTGTTAAGATGTTCTTTTTATATATATAATTATATACCATCATAATGCGTTACATTTAAGAGTTAGATTTTATTAATTGTAGTAAGTTGGAGAAGGTTTGGATGATTTTCTATAATAAAGGCTTATCGTGATCCCATTTGTGTGTTATAAGGACGCTAATGTAACTCCTATATATAAAATATAATACATTCCAGAGTAAATATGAGTTCTTATGATATGTTTTCTTTATTCGGCTGCAGTTTCTTAATGAATAGGAATGAGTTGAGTGAAGCGCTGGATTAATGTTAGCTAACAGTTGATATAAAAACACTCAGATCTCTCGGCTCAGTAACAGCAGTTAAAAAGTCGTTTCCTGCCTCTTTCTCTGTATTTGCCGTATATAAACCGTAGTGGAGTGAGGAGATAAGCAGCATCCTTCACACTCCTTCAGTCGTTTATTTATCCTTGTGAACGTGTCTCTGTTTCCTGAGGAGATTCTGTATCTAATTTCCACAGAAATGGGTGGGAAGCTGACGGCGCAATAACAAAACAGCTGGAGAAAATGAAAGAATGAAGCGAGCAGAGGAACAGGGCCAGTGTTTGACTTAAAGCCGAGGAGAAAATCTGTCCGAAATTACACTTGGCTTTATTGAGTTAGGAACAGCTCACTCAGGACAAATAAACGAGCCGATCTGCCGTGATTAGAGGAGACATCTGCACACCGTGCTGAAATGATTTAACATAACATGTTTAATAAGGGACGCTCTTCCCTCAGGGGGGCGCTCTCATTAGGGAACTACGAGGATACCAGCAATTAACGGGTTCTGTCCCGGAACTTCAGCAGAGCAGAGAAACTTCACCGTCCCAAACATCACCGTTCTGCTTTACTCAGAAGCTCCAGAGCACGTCCCAAAATGTACCCAGAACAGGACCTCGGTCCATCACAGGGCAGGGTACGAGCACGGGTCACTATTACACTATTACAGTTCCTCAGGATAGACTGGGACATTACTTCTATCATGGCTTATCTTGTTTATCTCTCTTTTTCACACACACACACACACACAGTCTTTATTTTAGTAGCTCTTTTTATTAGAAAGGGTAACGTCTTTTCTCGTGTGCAGACAAGAAACTGCACAATGAAGTCAGATTTATAGAGATATTTCTATAGAGTTTTTTTTATAAAGGAACAATAACTCAGAGCAGCTTTATCAATCTCTAGAGCCACAGCTCAAACTGAACAAACCCAGGGTAACAGTGGCAAGGAAAATCCCTAAATGACCAAGAGTCAAGAAAGAAAGAGCTTAGATCTGATATATAATAAATCAAGTAAATAAATCAATTCAGAGACGCTTAATAAAGTATAGAAAAGTGAGTATACGGATGCAAGTGTGTGTGTGTGTGTGTGTGTGTGTGTGTGTGAGAGAGAGAGTTAAAGTACTGTAGTCGTAAAATGGTCCAGTAAAGCATCTCATGTTTCCAGTTCCAGAACAAAAAAACTGAAACACATTAATGTTTATTTACTCACAGAATTACACACGGCAATTCCACAATTCTACTACTACATGTGTGTTATGTTATACAACACACACACACACACACACACACACACACACACACACACACACACACTATTCAAAAAGCTTATTTATCATATATAATGCATATTATTCTCCCTAGCTCTAGGGAAATTGTGTATATAACTTTAAATGTCTTTGTGTAATGTAATACTGTGAGACATCGAGACACAACAAACGACCAATCATCACCTCACCAGAGGGGGGATCTGAATCAGGGTGGCTCAGCTGTTACTGGTTTCCATTGCTGAGCCCTGTCGTCTGTCTGTGTGTTTTCTGTCTCACCCTGGGCCGTCTATCTCTCTGAGTTGAGAGTTCTCTCAGGTATGCTCCTGTGGTTGCAGGACCATGGGTTCCTGATGCATGGTGCAGGTCACCATTAAATGTTAATTGGCTATAAATACTAATTGGAAGTGTGTTTTGAGACGTTACAGCCCCAAAACGTCCATGACTCTCACCGAATGTCTGCCTAAGCTACAGTCCAACACAGAAGAGACAAGAGAATGGAAGAAAATGGTAGAAATGCCCCGAAAGACCAAAAGTGTCTCTTGTTCCTCCTCGTCCCCTGCTATACACTCATTCTTTCTCCAGCTCTTTGTTTCAAAGGCGAACTCACGGTCTGTGGTCTTGTAAAAGAAATCTGGCTCGAATTATGGATCCAATCAGTGTTACAAAACCAAAACCTCAAAAATGAAAGCATCACTCTGGGGAGAAAAAGACAGACAGGCGGCTACGTCTCAAACGCAGTTCTGGTCTCTTCATTTTAATGTAAACTGGGACACAAACGGTTTGGAAAGGTCTCCAGTTTTTAAAGATGTCCAGCTGTAAGGATTCCTGTCCATCAGCACTGCTGGATGAGAAGATAGCCTAGTCATTTTCTATTTAAATATTATAGAATATCACTGTGGAGACTAAAGAGACATCAGAGAGACAGAACCCCGCAGTGAAGACGACAGGAGGCTTAGAGAGGAACCGACGGAGGAACCGTACCAAATGAGCACATACTTCTTTATTTCACCAAATTACTGCTCTTGCATAAGTCGGGACAGACTCGGTGTTGGTGTAAAAAAAACCCACAATGTGCTTTTATACTGTTTATGAAAAGCAAACGTTTGGAGCAGACCTCTCAGGAAGTCTCTCCACACACTCCACCACTACAGGAGTGTATTACAGTACAGCACCAATGTCTACCAACGTCTACCATTCAGTACCACAGTCTGTAACCGCTCATCTGGTTCACCTGCATGGCCAACATGTTCTCCCTGTGTCCGTCTGGGGTTACTCTGGGTACTCCAGTTTCCTCTCACATCCCAAAGGTTAATTCCTGTCTCTAAATTGCTGCAGTCATTCTAGTGTGAACTAAGAAACGATCATAGTCAGTCGTCCTGTTTGTGAAACTGGAACAGAATTGAACCTGCATCTGCGAGGCACCAATTAACCCTGAGAAAATATCTCCAGCATATACTCCTGCCATATGGATTTTTTGGTTTTACCCTGTGTTTTTCTGGTCAGGGTTTTGGTGGCTCAGGTCCCTCCCCCTTTAGAGCACAGGGCACCAGTCCATCACCAGTCCAGTTGGGTCACTCTCTTATCCCTCAGACCCAGAAAATTACACTTTTTTTAATTGTTTTATCAGCAGGGCTCGGTGTGAGGATGCCCTGTGATCACACTTTGTGTGTGTGTGTGTGTGTGAGATGTAATACAGAACCAGAATAAAAACGTTCTACAGGTAAGAGTGTGTTCTTACTGCAGGAGATTTTAAAGAGGACTTGTGTTGTTTCCATGTTGTGTGTCAGAGCCATGGACACTGTTGTGTTGCCTGTTAGAGAGTTTGTTATGGGATTTGATCTGTATTTCTGGACCGTGTTCAGACAGAACTGCATTAAAGCCGCTGCACACGGTTTGTTATAGTTCCAGATATTTCTATCTGCAGTGGCTTGGATCGGTGACGCGACACCAGAGACTTTAGTGTAATCTGTGAACTGTGTGTTTATTTTACAGATGTTCTCCTTTCTGTCTGAATGATCTAAGAACCGTGAGCAGTGAAAGAGAAAACGCAGGAACCAACGGCGTCCTGACCGACAGCACAAACATCAAAGCCCAGAGGAGGAGAAGCACGACCAGCGTTTCTAACACGAGGGGACGAACGGCAACGAATTATCGTATTACAACACATTCCAGCTCAAGGTGTGTGTGTGTGTGTGTGTGTGTGTGTGTGTTAAACCAGCTGCAGATGGTTGGTGTGGGTCTGGTGTGCAGCAGTCTGGCAGGCATCAAGTTCAATTTGCAGCAGAAGGGTCCACACACACACACACACACACACACACACACACACACGAGGTTTGGGCCTCACACTCACACAGCCTCCTTATGAGATCCAGCAGAAAGTCTGAGTATCAGTTATTAAACAGAATCACGTCCGTCCTCTCGATCAATAACAACATCAGGAGCAGATCAGACAGTCCAATCACTGCACTGTGTCAGACTTACACACACACACACACACACACACACACACACACACACACACACACGACAGCATTCAGTGTCTAATTGTATTATTTTATTTTAAGTAAATGACATCATCTCGTTTTTGAAAACCTCAACGTAAAACGTAATGAAATTCCCGAGTTCATAAACACAAAGTTTAGTGTAGAAAAATACACTAAATGTGTAAAAATACACTAATAAAAAAGTGTGTGTGTGTGTGTGTGTTAGGTTTGGACGGTTTGAGGATTTGTTTTGATTAGATTGATCTTTCCTGTTCTGTTCCTCTCTTACACTGCTGTGTAATGACAGTTTTTCGGTGACACTACACACTGCCTTTATGATTTCTTTAGCTGCGTGAGCATTCTGACCCCTGAGCTCGGACCCTGACACGTCACACTGAAATATCGTTTAGTGATCCTTATAAACCACATGACCCGTGGTATTGTGTAAGCAACAGGCGTAACGTGGTATTAAGCCGTCAGTCACAGAGAGCGGCCGGTCTGGAGAAAGCAGCTGCTGCTCAGACAGTTTGTGAGACAGATGTTGAAGGGCTGCTGCTAGGAGGCACTGCTGTAATTACATTTTTAAGAGCTGGCACAGTCCCCGGGGTTTGGAACAGTCCTGGACATTGTTAGGTTCATAATCCGTGTGTGTAGCCCCAACACCTCTGTGCTTGGTATGATATATAACAGAACCCTGTGTGTGTGTGTGTGTGTGTGTGTGTGGGTTTCAGAGATCGACCTGTACACTTTATATGAGTAACGGAGCAGCAACAGTAAGAGAAGTCGAGTGTTTAGATGTTTTTTCCCTGCTTTTCCTGTTCCTGTTGCTTCCATTGGTAAAGGTAAGATGGTTTGATCATTCAGGCTGTCTGAGCATGATGAAGAGCAAAGTACAAACCCCTCCCAGTCCTTCTCTATCTCCTTCTCTTACTCTCATTCTCTTTTATTTGCCCCGTTTATCCATGGGGTTGCTTTGATGATGACAGAACGCCGGCCCATAAACCCAGTGCTCAGGTTTAAACATTACCCAGGGACCTCATGCCGACACGGCCACTTCAATGCCTTCATTAAATCACATCTTTTATCAAGACATGAGCTGTTTTATCATCTCAGTAAAAGCACCGGGTCGCCTAAATGTGGGATTCGAACAATATTTTGATTCGCGGTGCAAAGTCCTGCCCATTAGCCGGTGTTAAACTGTCCTGTTCTACGTTCTGACGTTACTCGTGTTTGTTTTAGCGAGCAGAGGCTGGAATTAAATCAGTGATTAAATCGTCACTCGTAATTTCTGATTGCTGAGAGGGTGTCGGGTCTGATGTGTGTGTTCTGGGGAGAAATTAAAGCCCCACAAACCCACTAACGGCCTGTGTGGTAAGAACATCACACACAGTATAAGATCTGGGAGTCCTGGAGAGCATACCTGCAGCCACACTCCCAAAAACCTGGCTGTCCATGAGCTCGTCCTCTAGGGCTTCAAATGGAGTTACTCTTAAGAGAGAGCGCTGTTACTCTCGTACTGATAGTTTAGAGTAAGAAGATGAAGGACAGAGTGACCGACTGGAGCTGTTACTCCTCATAAATCTGTGTTAGTGTGTTTAATATTCTGCACCAGCGCTCCCCTCAGTCCTGCATTAATGGCCACTGGGGGACATTTCCACAGTGATATCCTAAACATTTCATCAGTAAAGTGCAGGTCAGGAGAAACGCTCCACATTAGCCTCTTTAATTAGCTCGATCTATTAGCGCTGCACAGTTCAGACTGCTAATCAGATCAGGAAAAACTCTACAGTACGGTCAAAATAATTACAAAACAAAATCCTTTCCTTCCATTTTTAATCAGATATTAAAGTGTGACCTTTCGTTACTCTGCTTCCTTCATCCTACTCTTTTGATTGATTTATTGATCGTGGATTATTTATTGATCGTGGATTATTTCTTGTCTCATATAATGAACCCTATTGATCGTCTGCCATGTTTCCTCTGTATCAGGCTTAATTAATCAAATGAATTGTATTATAATATGCATTAATATTACATATCTCCTATATTTATTAGGATACAGTCTATAGTTATACTATTTTTGTGTGTTGTTGGTTCCCCCACTCTGACCCTGACTGATACACGGGCAGTTACTAACAATAGACATCGTTTTTTTGTATGATCGACACTGTCCTGGTTTGGACATGTCTCTGGTTTGGACATGTCTCTGGTTTGGATATGTCTCTGGTTTGGACATGTCTCTGGTTTGGATATGTCTCTGGTTTGGACATGTCTCTGGTTTGGACATTTCTCTGGTTTGGACATTTCTCTGGTTTGGACATGTCTCTGGTTTGGACATTTCTCTGGTTTGGATATGTCTCTGGTTTGGATATGTCTCTGGTTTGGACATGTCTCTGGTTTGGACATTTCTCTGGTTTGGACATGTCTCTGGTTTGGACATGTCTCTGGTTTGGACATTTCTCTGGTTTGGACATGTCTCTGGTTTGGACATTTCTCTGGTTTGGACATGTCTCTGGTTTGGACATGTCTTTGGTTTGGACATGTCTTTGGTTTGTTGGTGAATCTGTCTTGGCCTCGACTTTACTGAAATCTGATTTACATTTAATGCAACTTTATTTATCAATGTGATCTCAAAAGCACTGTCAAATTACAAATACATGCCATTGATTTATTTATATGTAACCCGTACTGGTCACTCTAAACCTGTAGAGATGTAGCTTAAACAAATGTAATCCAGATTTTATATCACTAATAAAGATAGAATTAGATTTATTTAATAGATTAGATTTAATATCAGTAATAAAACTGAAAACATTCTGAAAGAGAGCAATATATACACACTGTCTCTCTGTCTCTCTCTCTCTCTGTCTCTCTCTCTCTCTCTGTATTAGCGGTGTTAGATGTTAGATGTTAGATGTTAGATGTTAGATGTTAGATGTTAGATGTTAGCACAGTTCTCAGTAAAACCCGGTGCAGGAATGTGAGGATGAACTGTCTGCTTACTGACAGTAAGATGGATGCAATGAGTGATGGTCTTTTGTACACCACATTAAACACACGCACACACACACACGCACACACACACACGCACACACACACACACACACGGGCCGTGCTTTGTCTAGGTTCTATTATGTTGGACCTTATCTAAATTAATATAAATGTAAGTATACATATTGCTTTAACGGTCAATTATTTTTATTGTGAGAATAAAATAGAAAAGAATGAAACGGGAATAACAGGGAAGAAAAACACAAAGATACAAATAGAATGAGAGCGGAGAGAAAGAGCGACTACAAGTAACGATAAAGCGTGACTGCACACTTTAGAAAGACGCGGCCGAATTCTGAAATAAAGCGAAACTACACAATATA
>JAUZSU010002772.1:0-11500 GCA_034780255.1 Parotocinclus maculicauda
TCATGCAGAGCAGTTACAAGAATTTAGAATTGCTTTACTCTTGGTATGCACCAGCGTGACCCTGCTGACTTCCTTCCTCATGTCAGACTCACTTCTGTCATGAAAAGTTGGAGGGAGAAAGGGAAGGGGAAGAAGCACTGGATCTAGGCAAATGTTGCTTCAGGTCAGATTTAGCTCACATACTCCAACTGGCTACGCTTTTTAAATTTATCATCACATATGTCTATAGCTTATATTGATCAAATTACATAGGATACCAATGTACTACTAAGTTTTCAAAATGGGAGACTTCCTGTTGGGCAAAGCTAACTCTAGCCAGTGAGCAATATATCCAATATGGTGGGTACAATGTACTTACCAATATGTGTAAATATTGGAAGCACCACAGAGATAAAGACATTTTCAAATAATAGAGACCATATACAGTCCACTGCAATTGACAAAGGCAAATGTCCAAAGAATTATAAAACTTGCCAAGCTCAGGAGATTTCAAATATCGCAAGCTCCTACAAACATTGTGTTAAACTAACTTGCTTAAGTTTGTGTTGGACACAGTCAAACACAACCAAGTAAAATTTGTCTGGATTATTGAGAGCAATGAGAGCCCCAAGTTTTTTGAACATCTAATAAACTTCAAGTTGACCATTGTCTGCGTTCTGGCAAGCTATGAATCACTGTTTATCATTGTTAAAAGCAAGTTAATTAGTTTTCAAGCATCACAAATGGATTTAGAATGAGTGAATGACAAAGCTACTACTATGACTACTAATAATAGTACTTATTCATATTATAAACATTTCTGCAAGAAGGACCTGGATCCTCCCTGTGTACATTTGGGTTTACTCTGGGTACTCTGATTTCCTTCCACAGTCCAAAGACATGCCTGATAGGTTAACTGGGGTTTCTAAACTGCCCTTAGCAGGCTTCCCCATGACCCTGACCAAGCAAATAAGAAAATGAATTAATTTATGAATATTATTAAACATGCCAAAACCAGTAGAGGTCTGCATGTAATCACTGGCACCAATTATACTACAGTGACTATTGTTATATTAAAAATTACACTGAAAATAAAACTTGAAAATAACTGACAAAAGCTTTATTTTCCCCAAGAAATAATTGGTAATACTGGTTTTACCCATTAATTCTGGCCAGTATGTACTTAACTTAATTAATGACTTCTGGATTTACAATGTAGCTCACTGCATCATACATGCCAGAACCAGACAGTCCTAATCTAATTTCTCCTCCATTGCCTTTAGACAACTAGTATTCACCCTCAGTCTGTCGTTTAACTAATACAATTAAAACATACAATCTGTCTTTTAGAGAAACTGAAGTGGCTCGTTATATGGAGAACAATGCACAGAAGAGGCTGGCTAACATTAGGATATCAGGATTATCCCTATGAATAGGGGTGTACTTGGAAAAAGCAATTTTTTTTTTCATCTAGTCTTTTAAGAATCCATACAAAAAATGACTAAACTGTCTTTAATGCATCATTTTAAGACAATTAAAACAGGAAAGTAGTAATTACATTTGTTATACATTACATTAATTTAAACGTATCTTAGTAACTGATTTTTGTATATAAGACATATTTGAAATAAATATAAAAAAATATAGATGCTTTTTCTGGAATTATTTGGCAAGCGTTTTCAGTTCCACTGTAACATTTTACCCCTGTAAAAATGTACCCCAGACAATAGACAATTTACCACATACAACCAACATAACAATGCATTGTTTGTTATATGTCTTACCTTTCCTAATATCTTTAAAATCGCTAATGGGTTGCAAAAAAAATACAACAAGTCATTTTGAAAACTATACCACATCCGTTATGCTCAGTCACCCCTTAAATGTTCAGTTAGTGTCTAAATCTCAGCTTAACAATCCCTGTGAACAATTTAGGAAGCTAGTCCTGAGCTGTAGTAGCAGATGTTGGATTACTCCTAACTCCCTGTTTCAGACTGACAGAAGTGGCATTCTAAATGGTAAATCTCTATTAAGCTGGTTAACAGCATGTGTTTCCCTGCATGAGCATATCTGATGCTTTTCAGTGGAAAAGCATTCTGTAGATATTGGTACCTTTCTAAAAATATTTAAAATCTATATACAGTAAATGCCAGCCTTAATTTAACCTAATTTCTAATACTTTTCATTTTGCTAAATAAAAATGCAGGCGACATTTATGTAATAGAATGGGCAAAAATCACAAATATACTAAAACCAGCATCAGTGTTTAAAATAATTTAACAATTACAAGATGAAAATATGTAAGAGAACATACAAATGCATTCTTAGGTCACAAATGTGTGTAATAAAAACATTTCAAACACAATAATGTTCAGCATATGCTGTATACACTCATCGTGTACTTTATTAGGACCCCTGTAGTACTGTGTAGGGCCTCCATTTTGCACACAAAGTAGTATCAGTTCTACATGGAATAGACTCCATTGAGATTCTGTTCCATCTTGACACAGTTATATCACATGATTCCTGGTGATTTTTCAAGTGAATCTATTGTTCTTCCACATACCAAAATAATTGTTTTGGACCAATTTGAGATTACTTTTGCTTTGTGACATGGCACATTATCATGCTGGAAGTAACCATTGAAACATGGGTGAATTGTGGATATTAAGGGATAGGCAAGCGATGTCATCATTAATGCTCAAATAGGCTGTGGTATTCAAGAGATTACTGAACGGTATTAACAGGCCAAAAATTGGCAGCACTGTGTTGCATTGTCTAGTGCAGTCACCTTACAGTTCCAACATCCCTGGTCAAACTCAACCCCAGACTCTTTCTGTATAGAGTGTGCATTTTCTCCAAGAGTCTGCATGGGTTTACTCCAGTTACCCTGGTTTCCTCTCACATCCCAAAGACATGCATTAGATCACTCTAAATTGGTACATGACTATTAAGTTCATTTAACCTTCTGTCTGCTTGCTGATGTGATGTTAAATAAATAAACAAATAGATCAAAATTATCCCCAAGAATTGCTTAGGTTGTATACGGCATTCTTATTTAAACCCAAGATAAAACAAATATTCATTTATCCTGGAGAAAGATTTGATGGAACTAGGAATCAGGATCAAAACCAACCTGAAATATACTGGGTGTGGGTGGATTATATTCAGAAGCTACTGTATGGAGGAGAAAAACTGGGACAGTAAAATGAGAAGACAGCACTTCTACCCAGGTTCAAATAACCAGATGCTGTATTAATTCCTGTTTAGCAAAGTATGTATTCTTAAAATGGATAAATTATATAATGAATTTGCTTAAGGTAATGAAAATGGGTCATGATGATTAAGATTAGCTATTAAAATGTATTTTAATTGATGCTCCTGATGGCATCAATATGTAGTGGAGACAGAGTGTCTGGTGAGGTTAAGGTCAGGGAGGCAGAATGACCACAACAGCATTTAAATAGTTTGACTGCCAATGGCCTGCCTGTCAATAGAATATAAAAAAAATTGAACCAATTACAATTTTATTAAATTTTAGGTTAGTGCAGCTTAATTTAAATTCAAAGAAAAATAACACATTGTGTGATTCCCTAAAAGGAATTAACTAAGAAATCCCTCTGTAGTGTAGGACTAGTAAACTAATAGAAGCCTGTTTTTCAGCAATAGACTGCTCACAAAAATTAGAAGATATTTCAAAATGAAGCATGTCCTAATGAAATATCCCCAAATTATTTTGAGCAGTGTATATGGCCCGAAAGACCTTTTGATACTACCCCTTTGAAGGTATACACATGCAAATTTGAGACTATAATCACTATGATATTTGTGGTGACCCAATTGTGAGGTGTATTTTCACAACAACAGCTACAGCAGCTAACTTTTTGGAGAAAAGCTCCTCTCCTCTACGCAGTAGTCCTGTTTTTATGCAATATCACTGCACATACAGTAACTCCTAATGCCTGTATGGCAATATATTTTCCCTGGCAAGTTTCCACAGGCTAAGGATATTAATTGTCTCCAGGAGAAAGGGGTCAAATCTCACACTGTCTAAAGCAAATGCTTAAGTGCTGACTGTTGATGGCCAGACAGTGAATCATAAACTCTGTGTGTAGTTCCGAGGAAAGGGGTTTAAGGGGCTTTGCTGACATTTTATTTTTGCTATCCTCAGCAAACTTGTGAGACAAATCTTATATTACTCACAGTTGTACTTGTACACCCACATACTTATTTATCACTGACATTATAACTGAAGAATCTATATGGATTATCAGTCATGATGAAGAGGCTGTTTAGAATGTTTAATCTGAAAAATTACTTTCACAGTAAGCTGTCAGGCTGTTTCTGCTTGCTCGAGTGCAGTTCTATCACAGTTATTCCTTTTCAGATGTTTCTCTGTTAATACCACTAAGCTACAGCATCTAAAGCTTAGAAATATATATAAAATTAATTAACTCAAACAAATGACATGTATCTTGAATTCTAAATTGCAAAATTATTTGATGACTACAGACTGTAGACTAATTCTGTACCAAAGCTTCCAAGATCACACTGCTAGTGGACAAATGAACTTTGTTTCAACCAGATTAGTTCCATGCTTAAGGACCATCACACAGCTGTCTTGTGACAGCCACCAATGGTTCAAAAGGCTGCTTGTTTTGTCCACACTCAGTTCAGTGTTGACTCCTTATTTTAGGAGTTTCCTGTCTGAAGCGTACAGTGTTCTTTATTCTTCTATCTAGGTGGCAGTAGAGTATAATCGTTTTAATTCACATCTACGTCATCTAACGGTGATGCAATGCAGGTGCAAGTGTCAATATTATACAATATTACAAAACATTATCCAAGAAATCAAAGCCTCACTCAAGGGCCCAACTTTGATCACTTGACAGTGTGGGGAGCTTCTACCTTTAGGTAGCAAGTGGATCATTACACACTGAACATTTAAACTACAAATTCTTAAAATGTATATAGTTTCTGTACTATGCTGCACTTTCATTTTGACAGCGCATGTGCTTTTTCAAAAATCAATTAGTATTATGTTGGTTGAAGTAAGTCTGAAGTCTGATAAATGCTTTGATTTTGATCTCTACTGTAAGATTTAGATTAAGATTTCAACTATGGAATCTCCATTATATTTCTGCACTCCGTATGCTTAAATATAATGCAAGGATGCAATTTTGAAGAACATATACCCCACACTATTACACTACCACTACCACCCTGAACAGTTGATACAAGGCAGGATGGTCAATGCTTTCATGCCATATACTCCAAATTCTGACCCTACCATCCGAATGTCGCAGCAAAACTCAAAAGTCTTCAGACAAGGCAACAATTTTCTAATCTTCGGCTGTCCAATTTCAGTGAGCGTAATTATCTTCTACTGCTGTAGTCCATCTGTTTCAAGGGTCGACATGTTGTGCATACACAACCCTTTGAGGACCAAGTGACATATTTGTCCCATACTTTTAAATAGGCATCAAATGAGATTAAATCAGCCTACAATTCTGAAAGGGTTAAGCAAAAAACACTTAAGGCTTTATTTTCCTGCAACACTTCAAATTCACTCTTTCAGGACCGTAGGTTGTTTCAATTGCATTTGATGCCTATTTAAAAGTATGGGACAAATATGTCCCTTTGTCCTCAAAGGGTTCATTTCTGCCACAGGGGCGTTAATAATGATGTGTTTTTATTGTATGAAAAGTCCAAATGAAAACTACTGGATTTTGACATGTTGGAGAATGTCATTTAATATACATGCATATGTTTTCTTTGCAGAGTTTGATATTCTACATTAATAAATTCTTCTTCTAAATACTTTTTGTGGTAAGGCTCTTATAAATGATGGAGGATTTATTTATTGTCCATACTTAGGAGTTGTTGGAATTGAATTGGTGGTAAATCTGGTGGCTGGGCAGTCCAAGAAAGTATTCACTGTGGTAGAGACATTCCTGGGAAACCCTTGCTGTGTCAAGGTAAGCATTATCCTGAACATGTAGCCTCAGGATATTGATGATCCGTTAGTGTCCCTTGTATCACTACTAGGGTTGACTATCTGTTGTATTCAATGGCTCCCCAAATCATTATACCCGCATCTGGGCCAGTGTGCACAGCAAAAGCATGACTGTAGTTACGAGGGCATGAGGCCTCCAGATTCAAACCCAACCATTGTCATGTTCCCAAACAGAGCCTGGATTTGTCACTGAAGACGATATGGTTATAGTATGGAGTCAAGCCATGTCAGATTTATTTTTATAGCGCTATTTACAAATGAAGCATTGTCTCAAAGCCGATTTATAACAGGGAGACAGAGGAAAGGAAAAACTCCCTTAAAACTCCCTACACTTCTGCAACTAAAGGTGACAAAAGTTGGTTTTCAATGACAGGACACGATGTTAGCTGCAACAATAAATCCGTCCTTCCTTCTGTTAATCACCTGGAAATTTCTGCAGCTATCAGACATCTGGGTGCATTATTTTTGTCAGTGAGTATATATAACTGTTATGACATTCTCACCCACAAGTATAGGTGTGCACAGTCTAACGCCCAAATTATGCTCTGTGAAACAGGACGTTTACTGAAATGGATGTTGATCGGACATTACCTTAGTCATTTAGTGTTTTTATGATACTACAATGTCAATATAAATCGTATTGAACCCTTCATATGAAAACTGTATGCATCATACATACCACAAAGGAGTACTACCTACAATAGGAGAGGCACATCCAGATATGGATGCCATTAACAGCTTGTTACAATTAAATTAAACACACAGGTGACTTTCACAAAAAGTCTCTAAACACATCAACTGGGTTAAGACAGTTTTTAGTCCAAATGTGAGCTAACAAGCAAGTTCTTAGGTACTTATATATTAACATATGCACATACACACACCAAAATCACTGATTTATACTATTTAACTTTCACCTCTGCTCATGGATCCACAGGGTTGATTGAACATTGAGGTGTCCAGTTGTTTATGGATGCAATGTCCAGAGTTAAAAGACAAACTTTTGTTTCCTTTTATAATGTATTTTAATTTCAGATTTGAAAAATTGTGGATAAATGGTGCATACCTTGCTGTAGTTAGCATAAACTCTATTTACTCTATTGGCACAATACTATCTACAAATGTACTGGCCAAAACTGCAAACATACATCTATTATCCAGTTCAGTCTTCACCATATTTAAGTCATATTTTAAAATTAGCAGTGTTCTAGCTTGCAAGTGTATAAAAGCCATGCTCTCTCTGAATGAATAGCAACTGGCCTCTTTAAAATGCACCCACTGTGCTGACACCACTGCCTGGCACAGAAATGCTGATTTTCCGGTCAGGAAATGGACTCTCTGGCTGGGCTCCAGCTGAGAATTATATTTTTACTTGAATCTGATGTTGAGTCGTTTACCTTTAGAGGGACATTACATTACACTAATCAGTATGAATCAGCAGAAATCCACAAACAACCATCACCTCCCATTTAATAATAATAATAATATGCAGTGTTTTGAGCGATAATATCTTTAACCTAATGTTCACTTAAAGTCTTACCTGTAGTGTTGTTTTGCTTTCCCTTAAGAAAACACCTGCGGAAGTATTGCTATCTGGATCTCTGAAGTGTTTCTTCAGTTCTCTAAAAGTACAGCCTGTAAGTTTGAAATTGTCAGGTTTTAATAACAGTCAATGTGATGCATATTTACACCTACCCGTGAAATTGTGTTAAGGATTGCAGGTTAAGCAGACACAGAAAGATAGCACTTACAGTACATTCTCTCACCTACCTCACTGAACTCATACTAAAGCATCGTAGAGCATTGAGCCTGTTTTGTCTGGGGATGCAGTAAAGGTTTTTGGAGGTATCCTGTCATGGTACACAGGCAGACCAAGTTTGATGTAGTGGGTATACCAAACACTAATGATGTTCAATACCACCGGTTTCCTTTTCGATCCGATACTGAGTAAAATTCTGGCTGGTGCCTGAATCACTTTGTGCAAATACACCTAATGTGCCTGGTAAAACCAAACACTTAAAAAAGAAAAAAAAAACAGTAAAATAATAAAACCATTCAAACAAATTGCTGTTTAATTATCAACATATAAAAGTATTTATATGACACTTTCTAAAGAATAAACAATAACCTTAATTAAATTTTACTTTGTGAAAATATTTCATGTTCATGTCATTTTTAATATTTTAAAAACATTTTTAGATTTTTACATGAAGTTCAAAGATTATTAATAATAATAATAATAATAAGTATATTATATATATATATATATAGTATATATAATAATAATTATATAGCACCTTTCTCAAACCCAAGGTCGCTTTACAGCAATGAATTAAGAGTTTGAGGAGTTCATTAAAAAAAAAAAAAAAAAAGCAAGTCACTACTTAAAAATGTGTGAGTACTTACAGAAGGGTGAGCCTTATTTTAGTCACACCCCAGTTTTTTTCCATCAGAAAGTGAGACTGCCAGCCTGGCTCTCATGGTCACGTGGTGCATAGCAAAGTCAGAAAGTCAGTGTTTAAGTAACAGTTGTCATTCGTGAAAACAGAAATGCATAAACATTTTTTTAGTTCAAATGAAAAGAGTTTTTTGTGTGTACAACAGTTGCTAACCATGTACTGGTTAGATTTTTGAGCTATGCTCAAAAATTAGCTAAAATGTAATTATTCAGTGTTAGTGGGAAAATATTTTTTAATAGGTATGTGAACCTAGATACAATACACATGCAAACGTTTAGGAAAAACAGCCAAAAATAAATTCTAAATGTTTTCACTGCTGACTTTGAACCCATTTAGTCCAAATAGGATACTTGGTCTATATGAATAGCCCTAAAAATTGAATAAGCACAAATAAATGTAACATGCATGAGAAATACTAGAACTGTATGATCAGAAGTAAGTATACAGCAGAATATTGTCTTCTGGAGCAGTCGTAGTTTTGGAGTACAACAGCGGGACTGTGCTTCCAGTCTGGCATGTGGTCAATGTTTCGGGTCATACAAAAGGTGCTGATGTCATAGTCAGGTAGGCTACTTAAGCTGTTTAACATCAAAGTATTTAAACTGTACTGTCATGCTAAAACATAATAGATCCTTTCCTAAACTTTTGTTACAAGTCTTAAGCACACAATTTCCACTGCATGCTGTGATATTCATATTTTCTTTTACTGCTACTAAATGGGCTAACCCACTTTATGAAAAAGCCTCAGCCCATTACTCCTCTTCAATCTTTACAGTAGTCACTGTGCATTTTGGCAGAGACAGGCTACTCCTGGCAGCAAACAAACCCATGTTTTATCACTAGCTGATCAAATTCCGGAGCATGATTCATGGCTTCACGCCTGTTAGTCACAGGTGCCACAAAAATCCCCCCAAACAAACCCATTATTTGGAAGGGGTGTTTACACACAAGTCATGCATTTAAAAATGTTGCTTTCACAAAGACAAAAGCTTGAATTATGTCTATATTTAGTACACTATGGACTCATTTTGTGCCTGTTGTGGGGTAGCCTACCATCCATGTGATGAGTAAATATAGTAGCAGGTCATTTTTTTTTCCAGTGTGTCAGAGATTGAGAAAGGAGAGAGACTGCTCTCAGAATGCGACGAAAAGGGTGTGCCTTGCTTAAAAAAGAAAATCCAATATATAACAAAGGGTTCCTTCTGCTGGCCATTGTCTAAAACTGCAACACACCATCCATGCTGCTGTAATTCAAATCCGTACAGTGTACTATTGTATGTAAATATTAGGGCTCCACCTACAGGCCGTATGTGGTATACTGTGATATACAACTTGTGTCGCCATAGGCTTGCTCAAACTGGGATTGGCCTTTTTTGGATGGTATACTGTTGTAAAGCTGCTTTGAGACAATGCACAATTGTAAAAAGCGCTGTATAAATAAATATTGATTGATTGATTGATTGATTATTAACAGTTATTTACTAATCCATTAACAGTATAGCATTGACATTAACATGTTTTGTCCAAAAAATATTGTAAATATTTATATTATTATTATTATTATTATTATTAATAAAATATATACTGTAAATATTATCCATGTATTAACAATAAGTTCAAAATCCAAAGAGTTGTCACTGTTAAACAGTAAAAAATTTATTATAACTTATCTTAAAAAATTATTCTCTTTATTCATAATTCAATCTCACAGAACAAGCTTACATGTACTGAGCAGAAAAAAACTTCTAAAATCTCAAACAAATACTTTCTGCGAAATAAAATATCACAGGAAACAATAATAGCAGGAAAATGAAAACAAAGCATATGTTATTACTAACTTTTAAACTTTTTGAACTACAGTATTTTAATACTGTATTTTTTACAATTATTTTTGCTTACAGTACAGTAAACAAAAAACTGTTAGGCAATGAAGATAATAAATTAACTTATATATTTCTTAATTTCTTATTGCCATTCATCTCTTCCCCCGAGGACCAGTTAAAAACGTACATAGATTTAATATGTCTACAAATTCAACAAAAAATGTTATCAGTATGCAGGACTTGCGCAACATGGGAGCTCAAGTCAGCTTTATGCCACCCCATTGAAATGATAGACATTACCTGCAAGCTGTTCATGTCTCAGGGCTGACAGGTGGAATAGATCTTTTGGATGTGATATTGTTCAGTAGAATCTTGGTTGCCCCCATATAACAAAAGTACTTGTCTTTAAGGTCCTTAACAATTAGGTAATTAATCTACAAAATTGATAAAGTAGATCACATTCTACATGTATAATGCTACTATTATTGAGATTTCAGTGTTAGAAAGGAATTATTATTTATTGGATAGTCATATGTATATAGTATGACTGACATATACTGTAAATGATCTTTTAAAAGACCATTCCAATGCCATACCTCTCTGATCCTCTAATCAAATGTAAGCCCAACTTATAAATATTAATAATAATAATTATAATAATAATAATAATAAGAAGAAGAAGAAGAAGAAGAAGAAGAAGAAGAAGACGAATGATAATGGTTATAATTATTATACTGCACTATATGATGCTATGCTAAATACAATAAAACACTTTAAAATGTAACTTCTTATAATATAATATTTTTATTGACATTTTATTGGCTTCATATTCCTAATAGAGTGGAACTACATAACATATTGTATATAAATCAACTTCCTGTTAGTTTTTTCATTAGGAGTTACTCAAGTTAAAAATCACAGAAATAAATGAACATTGAGTTACATTTGAGTTTTTTAATGTACATTCACTGACACACACACACACAAGCACACGCACACGCACACACACACACACACACACACACACACACACACACACACACCACAACCACCACAGCAGCAGTTGGGGCAGCTTGTCACACAGCAAAGGCAGGGTTCAAGTTTTCAGTCCAGTTTGTAGCAGTCCAGATTTTATTAAAACACTGCAAACATGCAAAAGTGATGGTAGCCACTGGCCGTGACAGTAAATTTCCTTCTGCTAAGCACCTAGAAATGGTCCTGGC
>JAUZSU010002783.1:0-11500 GCA_034780255.1 Parotocinclus maculicauda
CAATATACACGGCCGGGCTGCTATAGCCAAACCTTTATCTAAAACCAGGTGTTTCAGTTTCATTGTCTAACCCCTGTGTGTAACCTTACAGTTTAAAGATCAGTAAATAAATACAAGGTTTTACATCTTTCCTAAACAAAGCAGTCTGAATATGATGTGTAATGTTGGTTTAGAGATGAGACTGAACACAGTCATTTGTAGTATTAACATCTGGAACACTGCAGCATGACCAAGATGCCTCTCACATGCTCTTCTGCATGCAAGTGCACGGACGGTTCATGGTGTTCATGAGTTCCTTATTTTTTCTTTAACAGCTCGGGTTCTGCATCTGTTCTGAGTTTGGACATATGTTCATCAATAGAACAACAAAGCTGGTGATGGTGATGTTGATGGTGATGATGATGATGATGATGAGGTTCTATTGAGATTTGGAGAGAAAGAGGATGGGTTATGATGGAGCAGAGGCTCCATCCCACAAAATGTCTTGAGTTTCCCTGGAGCAAGAGTGTAGCAGAAAACCCAACAAGAACTGCTGGATAATCTGATCCTGTCCATGCCCCATCACTGACAGTCTGTTTTGGCACTCTTGGGTGACCATACACCCTACTGAACACAATTTGGGGGCACTCTTGTCCAGTTTGAATGATCATTTGCTCTTCATATTATCTTGTTTAATGAAATAAAATCAAACGCTTCTTTTTTTTAATCTCTTCATTTTGAAATATCCCCTCATCTTTTTTGTAAGCAGTGTTTTATACATTTGTGGAAACTGGATATTTTGGAAGCATGCGTTTCTATTAGCTTTTATCTTTTTTGACCAAAGTGAGAGAGAGAGAGAGAGAGAGAGAGAGAGAGAGAGAGAGCGAGAGAGAGAGAGAGAGAGCGAGAGAGAGAGGAGGGGTTAGAGCTGAGAGAGAAGAGACAGACAGATACAGGACACTGATGCTGGTGGATGTAGCTCGTGGATTCGCGCGCTCTTCTCTCTGATGCACGGATATTGCGCACGTTTTAAAGGTAAGGAATGGATCTGCGCTAAAACGCGGGGCTTCCACGTTCACGGTGCGTGCGTTTTCCACCGGAGGTGATACTTTGGTGCAGTTTGCGCGTGGACGTGCGTGGCAATTGCACTGCTTTGGCGTCGCGTGGGATTTTCAACGCGCTTACAAGAAGAACGGACTCATGAGCGTGCACTGAATGAAGCACATTTGTGCCGCAAACATGCTTCAGTAACGCAAGGGGGGTTGACTGATATGCGCACGCACGCACGCACACACACACAGACAGGCACACGCGTGCAGAATACCCTGCTGCTTTCCTGATTAATCCGAATTGAGCCGGACTGAAGGATGCACATGCAAACGGTAGGGGGTTAAAATCTTATTGGAGTGCATTTGAGTTCGCGAGCTGGTGTTGGGCTGGTATTTGTACAGAATTGCGCTCTGATCTAAGCGAACGGTGTGTTGTTTTTGGAAGGAGCAGCGCACCGTGTTATTAACGCCGGCCACTGTTTGTGCATCACTGAGCGTTTAGCAAGATCATGATCCATGCAGATAGCCCAGTTTGCATGCAGTGCCACGCGTGCTGTGGTGTCTCACCCTCTGCTGCGCCACTCGCATCCACACGACTCGTTTCGACATCACAGAGATCGCGTGAGTGCACTTTTGCCGATGTTTGCTCATCCCTGTGCGATGTTTGGAGGACAAACCTGCTTATCAGTGCAACGGGACTTTTCCTTCTGTTCCAGTTCTTGAATTTAAGAAACGTCGTGCGCGTTTTGACGCCTAGAGGCGCTGTGGAGCACCATAGCGTTGAAGTAATCCTCGAAAAGTGTGGATCAGGCAAATTGTGGCGTCTCAAGGTTGCGTAGTACGTAGACATGATGTTCTGAGTGATTAGTCTCAGTCAACGATCTCCAACCAGTCCAAGTGTGGACTTTAGATTAAAAGTTCTGTGCACTGGATTGAGAAACCTTAGAACAACCCAGTTGAAAATCTAAGTAACTGTGTACCTGTGTTGGTTTTAATGGGTCTTATGTAGACGGTATGAACCTCATGCTTTTTCCTTGTCCACTTTATTCAATTTCTTAATAAACATACATTTATTCATTTCAGGCCTGCAGCACATTACAAAAAGTTGGGACGGAGCAATTTAGCTCTAGTAATGAGGTGATACCAAAATAATGAGGCGATGACAACAGGTGATTGTAATCATGAATTGGTACAAAAAGGTTGGTCTTTGAGCACCAAAGATTGATTAATGATCTCCAGCTTGTCAAAAAATGTGAGAGAAAATTATTGAAATGCTTAAAAACATATGTGTGTGCGTGTGTGTATATGTATATGTGTATATGTATATATTCACATATACACACACACTTAAACACTACACACTTACAGTAAACAGTATTTAATATTGTGCAATATTTTCCCTTACCCTTGTGCAATACAATCCCAAGAGTTCTTAATTTGTATGATTCATATTGTATATACTGTACAGTTTATTTGTCTATTTTTGTACTGAGTGTCTTGCTATCCCTTGCTGCTGAAACACGGTGAATTTCCCCACAGTGGGACTAATAAAGGATTATCTTATCTTCTCAGACAGCACGGCATCAAGAACCGTTATTCGTCAATAGCCGATAGAACCACATGGGCAAGGGATTACTTTACCAAAAAAAGACTTTATTAAGCTCTACAATACTGGGTTACATTCACAAATACCACTTAAAACCATACATGTTAAAATCTGTTTGCAGGAAGAATGGAACAAAAAAAACATTTAATGTTTTTTTGTGATGACTTTTCAGCGTGGTGAGCATCATCCCTACTTTTTTGGAATGTGTTGGAGGAATTTTAGAATTTTGGAAGTTTATTAACAAAGGAAATTAACTTACATTTATCAGATTTGGGATCAAAGTTTGTAGCAGATACCCTTATCCAGGGTGACTCTTAACCTTAGGAGGTACAATCCAAGCTGTTGGTGCTTAAAGGCCCAGTAGTGGCAGTATGGCAGTTACCTTCAAGTCAGTAGTTCAGCACCTTCACTTCAGAGCCACCACTGTTTCCATAGCCAGGTTTAATCATGTTGATGAATTTGGATGGGCCACATATTCAACGAGCCAAGAAATTCCCACATAGCAGACAGTCTCTTCCAATTATGGTTCAGTTGAGGCACTCACAGGTCAGTTATGGCAGTTTCAAGTGTATCGTGGGCCAGATTTGGCCCAGTTGTTTCCAGCCACCATAATGGTCCATTACGGCACTCAGACTCTGAGCCGACTGTGGCCCACATGAAATCTACCGTAGATAATGCTTGTGCAGGATTGCCATTTTGGGCCAAATGTGGCCAGGCGGCTTCCAGGCACCTAGATTTGGTTGAAGTCGTAGCTGTCATTCCATTCTAGTATGTGATAAAAATGGCAAGAACTAGACCATCACTCGTTTTCTGTCAGGAGAAACTGTCTAGTACCTGCCTAACTTCTGTTTGTAACATGGACAAGTTTAATCAAGTAAATATAATGACTGGCTAAGGGTGTCTGAGATGTGGACTGAGGATTCACTAAGGACCCTAATTTGAAATTAGGTCAAGTACCTGCCTGGTTCAATTATGCAGTCAGTGTCCAAATAGCAGACAGGTCTGTGCCAAATATGGTGCGGTTTAGCCGCTTATGGGTTGGTAACTGCAAGTGTATTGGCACAGTTGTTGCCATTAACAAAAAAAGTTCTTGATGGCATTCAGATTCTGTTCCGCATGTGGCACAGGTAATCTACCACCTGTGGAGAATTAGCTATTTTGCAGGATGTATGTTTTGGGCCAAATGTGGCAGTTCTGGCTGTGTACTGGCACTGGGATTGGCCAGTAAGTGGGGCCTATGAAAATGCCAAGTGATGCCAGATATGGGCCATCATTGATTTCCTATGAGATCAGTGCAGTTAACCTGAGATTTGGTACTCCAATAATCAAGCATGTTGGTTCTGGGGCTCCCAAGAAACAAAGGAACCATTGCTTTAGGAAAGGACTGTATGGGGCATATGATCTTCAGAAGCCTTTTTTGAGCTTAGATACTCATGTGCACCAGAATCTGTTTAGTTTGTGATCTCCACAACTCACCTTTTGGAAAACCTACCTTTTTGGCTTTTTATCTTACAATGTACATATTTGGTGTTTCAGGGGTTTGAGTTTTGCGTTGTGTTTACAGGCACAATCCAATAAATGCAGAAAATCAGATTTTGTCAGTAATCCGATTAACGGGTTTTTGTGATTCCAGTAATCGGATAATGAGAAAGCTCTGAGTTTACTGGGTATTTCAGTTCCACTTATCGGTTCGTTTTGCTTTAAAAAATAGTCCAAAAATAGGCTAGACCCTTAGCAGAAGAACTCCTCTTCTCTCACCCTAAAGGTCGGGTCTCGTTTTGATTCTTGGTCCTCCCAATGTTTCACCCTTTCTGTTTTCAGCGAGCTTTTCCTTGCCACCGTCACCCTAGGCTTGCTCAATTTGAGACTGGCCTTTTAAGATAATATAATATTGTAAAGCTGCTTTAATAAATAAATAAAGTAGACTTACAAACCAAGCAATTGTGGGTTAAGGGTCTTGCTCAAGGATCCAACCATGGCAGCAGCTTGGCAAAGGTGGGATTTCCTTAACCACTATTCCACCACAGTCCCAGACTTTTTATGTCCTACAACAAAGATCTTGGAAAACATCTCTCAGTTATTAAAAAATGATTCCTTTCCTTTTGGAGCACAGGTTCATCATTTCAGCAGTATATATTTTTAATGATTAGTAGGAACTGAGAGATGTTTGGTTTACCTAGATCCCTTGTTTAGTACATTAAACCATGTTAAGCTTTTTACTTCTCTGTCGTCCAGGTTATGGTATACTGGAGTGTTGGGTAGAAGGCAATTTAATTCGTCTTGGTTCTTCTTGATGTTTCACCTCTCAACCAAAAGGCTTCTTCACTTCTAAAAAACGATGTGGAGTCCCTGGTAGTTAACCCTATTGGGGTTGCCACCTTGGGGATGATCCTGAGAGTCCTTGACACGCCCTGACATTATTTGGGTCGTTAGAATCACAAGAGCCAAGGTGTGACCCATTAGTGAGTCGTTTCCCCACCCTGCCATCGTGTCATTAGTCATTACAGTCACATGGATGGAGGTGTGAATGTGGGTTAAACCTCCTGGGAAGGCATCTCAAGTCTGATTTGTAGGTTGCTGATAGCTGATGATGTAAATCACATCCTCTACTTAGCGATGGTTGTTCTAATTGGATGTAAATCGACTCTTTTACATCTCTTTCAAAACAACGTGGATTTGTTACAGACAGAACCAAATACCGTTTCCATTTCTACTGGCTGCATCAAACCAGCATAATCATTATAAAGCATCATTAAACACCAACATTTGCAATCAAATACCAACATCCATCTTCAAGCTATTAAATTAAACAGCATACAACACAGGACCACCAAAACATCAGCGCTAAGCACTGTAACTCATATTCAAACACCAGCATTCAATATTACACATGAGAAATCACCAAAATTTGCAAAACAATGCCAGAATGCATAAACGACCAAGACTACTCAGCATACCATACACACCATGTCCCGTAATCACTATTAAAGATCACAAAACACCAACATTAATCACCAACCACTTTTAAACACTAGCATCTTGGCAAATCAACACTGACCATCAAACACTGTTAAACACCAAGCTTCTTCAAAACGCACTGGGTTCGTGATCAAACAAACCCATTGACGATAAAAACAACTTTAAATTCCCACCTGCTCTTTAACACGTCAACACTAACCAGCAAACACCATTAAACACCAACCTTACCCATATCTAACCAACACTAACATGCCCCATAAATATGTATCAGACACCACAAAACACCAACTCAGACCGTCTAGCACTATGAATCAGCATCGAACAACACAAAACACCTTAACACAAAACCTTCATCTTTAACACAACACCCTGGCCATCAAACACCACTAAACACTAAGAAATTATGACTGAATATATCATGAGAAACACTACAAAACCAGCATGTCTCATAAAGACCCATTTTTTTCTTTTAGCAACATGTTGATGGTGTTTAAGGGAGGTTTGTTTAGTCAGAGGTGTGGTGCTTGGTGTACCGCTGTCATGAGGTTCTATAAACAGTTCTGTAACAAACTCATCACTCTCAATTCGCCGGCGTCTCTGCCGTGTCTCCCCACGGTTTCCTAAAGTCGTCTGCTTTCACAGTGACATCAGATCTACAAATGTCTTGTTCTTTATGTGCTTGGTTGTTTTTTTTCGGCAGTGACTTGCATAAATGTGAAAATCTGCTCTTTATTTGTAGTTTTGACTTTATTCAGTGACTTTTAACTTACAGAGTCTGCACCCCGGTCGCTCCCCTTTTCTGCCCAGCACTTAATGAGGTGTAAATAATCAGATAATGATTAAAACAGTGGCAGCAGAAAGCGACGGAGATGGATGTGACTGTGGAAAAGGCTGAAACTCAGCATACACACACACACAGTTTATAGTGGTGGTTCACATGGATTATTTACCAAATTTCTCCATTATGCAGCATTTTTCACCAAACACAGTCAACTGCATTTAAAAGTATATATAAAAAGTAACAAAAAGATAAGAATTACTTAAAGCTCAGCTTTATGTAGTACAGGAGTATAAATATGGGTTACAACAACAACAACAACAACAACAACAACAATAATAATAATAATAACATAATGCACTATTGCTACTTTTTTTATTTAGGAATAATAAAGAAGAAAAATACCTTAGTAGTAGTGATAGTAATAGTAGTAGTAATAGTAGTAGTAGTAATAGTGTTTTTATAAGACAGTATTTATTTAATAATTCTTATTTATATTATGCATTTTTATAAAGTTTATTCATTATAGTACATAATATATAAATATATAATTTAGATTTTATTTTAATGTATTTTAAATAATGTATTTCTTTGAATATTATTAATATTAATAATAGTAATTAATTAAGTAGTAATAATTTAATAATTTCTTATTATATGATAATGTGTACTATTTATAATTAGTTTGATTACATTATAATATTATTATTAGTAGAAATGTTATTATATGAATATTTGATAATTATTAGTTATTAATAAATATTAATAATGATTTAGTGTTAAATATTTAAATAGTCTATATTATATAAATTGTTATAGAACAGTCCTTTGTTAACTATTATTATGATGTTAATTATTATTTGAGGTAGAAATCAAATATAAGATTTTTTGTTATAAATTGTTTGTAATAATTTAATTTATATTATTAGAGGTGGTTTGTTTATAAAATTATTATTATTATTATTATTATTATTATTATTATTATTATTATTACCAGCCCTTTTTGGTGTTAATTTCATTTTTTTGTTGCAGTTTTTCAGTCAGGTAATTGAAATCATCTAACTCAAATCGAACAGGCAGTCATTAATCCTTAAGATCATGTGACTAATTTAGCCCCTCGTCATAACATCTCGTCCTCTTCAGAGAGATAAACGAGAGCTGGAGGTGGAATTAATGAACTAATCAGACTAAGAGATGTTTAATTATGAATGTGCAGTGTTGACTCATGGATAATGAGGACGATGATCTTGTATGTACACACACGTGCACGCAAGAGGAAGGGATCAGATAGCTTACACACCTGGAAACACCCCCGCCCCCAACACCCCCCACCACACACACACACACACACACACACACACACACACACACACACACAGTCACACTGTGCCACCTGAACCCCCAGCTGCAGGACGCAGGAACTCGGTTGTATGTGTTTGACAGGACATCGCCGCCCTGCTGTTCAGAGTGGAGCACTGCACTGAGGTTTGACTCTGGTATAAATGAAGCTGGGCCCGTTGTTCAGTGTGTGTAGAGCTAGGGCTGATGACATCGTGGGTAACATTGCAGGAGATTTGTTACTGATTGGAACAGAGCTTCACTCGCCCCCTGAATCTCTTGAGATCAGGTCGATGCAGCTGCTTCCAAAAAATCTGCAGCTTACAGAATGAACTCGATATGGAGTCTCCATAATGAAGCAGCCGTTGCTTTTTATTTATGTACAGCCTGCACACGCAGAGTGAAAGACAATAGAAGCTTCTAACATGCTGATTCTTCCTTGTTCCTCTGTTTAAAAGAGCTGTTCTACGAACTACAGTAAAGCTGAGACAGTCCTGCTTTAAATTGTGGAGTATCTTAATCTCGTTTCCTCCTCATACGAGCAAAAGAATGAAGGGTTTGGGGGATTTAAACATATACAAGGTAGTTATCAATTAAACGAAGCAGCTACCTTTCTGCACAATCTTTCAAGCGTAAACAAAGACAAGACTGAAGTTGAACAGACATTAGTTAATACACTATAGGTTTGTGGACATCCCTTCTATGTGCTCAGCTCTTTCAGTATTCAATTGTAAGACGTCCATAATATGAAGTGTACGTTTCTGGATTCTCCACAGGAAAACAGTGGCAATAGTATGGGTCGTACTGATACCAAAGTGGCTCTCAATATGAAACGTTTATAGGTTTCCACTTCAAGCAAGTCAGTTCATCAACTTTCTGCCTTGTCGTCTTTACAAAAAATCCACTAAGAATTGGTTTGCCAAAGTTTTATTAGAGAAATAAGAAAAATCACTACCAGAAAGCCCTCTTGGTAAAACAAAGGCTGTTGAAGCAGCAATGATAGGCATGTTTTGGATATACAGTCGATTCCGGTTAATGGGACCACATCGGGACGCGATGTAACATATTAAATGTTTACTAAACTGTTATTGTGCGATTTACACGTATAGCGAACGTTCAAACAAGAACTACTGTTGCTTATGAACTTTATTAATTGAAAAATAAATTTGTAAACAAGAAACGATCTACAACACAATGTATAGGTACTCAGCATGCAAAGCATAATACTGTAAAAAACAAGTTCTTACTTAATTCCAGTCAACGTTTGAAGAACTTATCCAGTGTGATTTGACGCACTTTTGCTGTGGCTAAGTGGCGACTTGTGGCTTCTTTTTTGTAGTAAATTGAAATGTTAAGCAAAGACCTGTAGGTGGCAGTAGAGAGCTGGGGAGAAACTCAGGTGTTTTCGTGTTATGATGCTAGAGACGAAGAGTTTCTTCACGGATATTACATACATAAACAGAATTTTGGTCCAACGAATAACATTACACGTATATAATAAGATTTGTTTTGGTAGTTTGGGATTTGGTCCGAATAAGCGGCTGATTCCATTAACCGGTGGTCCTATTAACCGGAATCGACTGTATACCTACAAAGTACAGTAACCACTAAAGCTTAAACAAAGTAAAAACAAAATATGAACAGTTTGACTCCTCGGGTGAGGTCTAAATTAGGTCTAGCCACTGCATTCTGCTCTCAGGAATTTACAAATCTGGCATTATGTGATGTTTTCTCTACACCCACATGAGTGGAACAAAGCTCCAGGAGCAAGTTGAGAGGAAGAATGGCAGCTGTTGAGGACTTCCTCCAGGATCAATCCCTCACAGCTAAACAGGCAGGCATAATTAACCACTATCAGCCATCAACAACGACTCCAGCCTCTCCACCAGAGGCACTGCAGAGGTTCACACACAATAAACACTACAGCAATGGAAATGTAGCTGTACTGCAGCTGTTTAGGACTGTTCACTAGGAAATGCTTTCAGCAAACACAAGATTGGATGGTTTTGTACCAGTACTATACACAGTGGCACAGTAGTTAGCATGATCGCCTCACAGCTCTAGTGCCCTGATTTAATCCCAACCAAGTCTGCATGTCCTCCCTTTGTCCACATGTGTTATCTAAGGGTGCTCCAGTTTCCTCCCACACTCCAAAGACAAGCATTAAGGTAATTGATGCAGAGCTGGCACAATCTAAGTATGTATGGTTAGCTTTGTTAGAGCCTTTTGTACAGATGTAACCTTGTGTCTGTCATTTTACAATCACTGATGCTGAAAAATAAACAAAAAAATGAAAGATTCACACTCTCAATACACAATCCAGGATTCAGTTGTGATGCCTGATGTAGGGTCCAATGTATGTGTTGTTCACTACTGCTAAATATTCAGACTTGTCTCTGATTTTCTATGAACAGTGCGCTGGCCAAAGTTATGCAAAAATGCAAATAAACAATGGAAAGCAAGCACACCTTTCTACATGCTGACACCAAGGTTTTTATCAACCAACATACACTGCATGTCCTTTTAGTAGTGTAGGTTTATGTCAACTGGGCTTGCAGTGAAATGTGAGTCTGCTGGGCTTCTACTACCAAGCTTCTTATCTCACCCTCACAACCTATTGAAATGGTATGGTTTTCTATTCAACAACGGATCCTGCAAAAAAATTAGGGCATATTTTATTTTGAAATATCCCCTAATTTTTGTAAGCAGTACACCCCATGTGGGTCGAAGAACCAAACTTCTCCCAATTTTGATCTGTTTGCTGACCCTCCTTGCAGCCAGTCCTTGTGTGGTGATTCTAATCTTACTCCAGTTAAATGAGCAGGCAGAGTTGTTACTCTAAATTTCTGTTCCCTAACCTTATTTTACTGTTACCACTGCTGGTGCCTACCTGTTGGCACAGGGCACAAGGCAGGAACAATCTCATACAGGGCACTCGTACTCTAGGGGCACTTTAGAGAATCCTATTAACCCAGCAAGCATGTCTTTGGACTGTGAGAGGAAACCAGAGCAACCAGAGAAAACCGGGGGACATGCAGACTCCACACAGGAAGGACCAAGAACTCTCCATGTATAGAATGAACCTAGGACATTCTCGCTGAACACACTGAACCACCGTGCCTCCAAATACAGATCTTACTGTTTTTGTTTCCACAGCAGTCAAGGCCCCACTTGGTAACACTGCCATCTACTGGTAATCAACATAATATAGAAACCCAGTTATCACATGCCTCAACTCACCACTTCACCTAGATCACCTCTAGTCCTTATGTATACTGGTGGTGTGTTACACTGATAAGAGTGAATCAGTGCTACTAGAGTTTTAAGGTCATTGCTGGACTAAAAAATAATCCACCACTTAAAAATGTTTAGCCACCAGCATCCTGTGAGCAGTGATGAAAGCTTAAAGGATGACTAACACAAACTGACCAACAACAGATGAGCTTATGTCCCAGACGTTACATCTACAACATGAAGCAATAAAGTCAATATCTCAAATAAAATGCACAGCCAAAGAACAGTGTTATAAATCCCCAGCTGCACAGTTTTATCTGATCCAATTGTGCCAGCACAACACACACTAACACACCACCGCAATGTCAGTGTCACCACACTGCTGAGAATGATCTATCACAGAAATAGGACCTGATCTGTGGGGGTTCCGACTAATAGACAGCAAAGGGAACAAAGTATGTAGAGAAACAGATGGACTACAGTATGTAATAGTACAGTCGATTACAGTTAATGGGACCACATCGGGACGCGATTAAA
>JAUZSU010002794.1:0-11500 GCA_034780255.1 Parotocinclus maculicauda
ATTAACAGTTTTGTCTGTCTGGAACCAGTCATATCTAGGAAAGAAGAAAACTGGTTGAGAAATGCTCAGCTATGTACATGAATGAAGTAAGCCATGTGCATCAAAAAACTACTGTAAAACAACAGTACCATAGGGACTCTAAATATAATGAATATAAACAACCATAGTTCTACTATAATTTTACTAATACCCAGCATACCGGGGGCGATTATCTTTGGGAGGGGGAGGAACCGCTGCCGATTCCAATAACAACGGAATAGGAGGAGCAAGACCTAAAACACAGAGGATCAACTCACATTGAATGTATTTCCATGCACTTAATAATCTGATAACTGCAGCAAATCAGATTTTATCAGCAATCCAATCAACGAGTTTACATACACCAAGAAATTTCCAGGTTTAAATGACTTAGGCAATAATCAGATTTCTACTTTTTAGCCAGCCTATAATTTCACAAAACATAAACTTAAATAATTAAATGAAACTCCTTGCGCATATACTGCCTTTTAGTCTCTCCCCAAAAGTGTTTGGTATCTATTTTGTGGGTAGTTCGTTTATTTCCAGGATTGCCTGTTCCTGTGAGAGCAACAAGGACTATGAATATAAACCCAAAAGCAAGGACACTTAAAATATAAAAAATTCCGCTAGCCACTTCTGGGTTTCGTTTAAGTGCATGCACAGACTGAGAAATCTGATTACTAATATAAAGCCAGCTCTCCTAATGGAATTTCAGACCTTAATCTGGAAAATCTGAGTATGATGTTTTCACTTGAACAACTGCAGAAATTCGACTATGAGCAGATTATTAAGTCCTTGTAAACACACACATTTTTCAAAATAGACTGAAATCTTAAAACTGCATTTTAAGCAGTTTAAATGCTATACACATTTGTCAGGTAAATATCACTTGTAATTGATAGAAAAACACAAATACTGCAAAAATTCTCTCTTAAATATATGTCTATGGTCCTACCGTTCACATGGAGGCTCTCCTTTTTCGGATGAGCTACAGGAGAAAATGGATCATCAGCACTATACATGTATAAATGGCTTATTTTGCAGCAACTTTAAAATAATTTGGTTTGTATTCAGATCAGTATTAATAATACTATATACAATAGGTAATGAAAACAACAACACACTGTTATAATATAGAATATAATAAAGAACAGGTACTAAATAATTAAAGTTCCAGGAACTAACCACCAAAATTTCAAAGCAAGATATCCACTCAGGGTGCCCCCTTTTAACAATTATAACAGAACATTCTAGACCAGTTATAAAAACGTAACAATGATGCTAATAGAGTTTATCTGAAAATGACCTAAATTACCTTTAATAGCTGTGCTGACCTTTACCGCCATTCTGCCCACCAGACACTCTTTTAACATGGATTCAAAGTTCACCCACCGGTGGACCTGCCAGTGGAAATTTAAAAAAGCTTTTGTAAAATGCACCCATAGAAAAAAAATGTGACCTAAAATATTGCTACTAGTTTTAACATCATGTGTAACGTTATTCTGTAAATTCACCTGGTCAAACAGTTCAGTGCCATCCTTCCCAGCAGCCCTCATAAGTTCTTCCTCTCCACCAGGGTGGAAATCCATGTAAGCACTTATGTTATATACCATACCTATAACACAACACATAAAATAAACATTGACTTTACCAGTAATGACCCAGCATTACATCTCTCACACACAGAAGCTTTAGAGCCTTTTACCAGGTTGCCCCCCCCGTCATAAATAAACATAAAAAACCTACATATCAATGACTTGGTGGCACCACAGCGCCCTTTTCACCTTTGTCTAAAAAGCTCTTTTTCAGAATAGAATGACTGCTAATGAGCATTTGTGTCTTAAAATGATAAGCCACTGCTCACCCCAGTCCTGCTTGTTACTTGACTTATAGATATTTAAGTTTATTTATTTCTGCATGTGAATCAAAGACACAAATTAAAAACACAAAATGTGTACAATATAAATGTTTATAGTGTAACTACTGTACTTCTAAGTCTCTGAAAAGCTGCACTGAATTGCCCCGCGACTACAAATTTCATGTCTAGTAGATCTCAGAATATACCCATTCTTAAAAACATTGGAGCGAGGCAGAGAACAACTCATAGAATTCCTTTTTATTAGTGTATTTGAGAGTCTATACCTCTTATACATGTCCAGCAGTCATTTCTCACATTGTGTTTCTTTAGTTCGTCCTCTGTGACTTCGATCAATTGCCCCTTCAGTCCAGTGAGATCACAACCACTTTTTGTTAGCCGTATCCAGTCCATAAGACTATGACCCGGCTTCAGAGCAACCTGGCCAAAAACATCCATGGAGGTAGAGACAAAAGTCACAGGACACCATTTTAGTTCACAAACAAAAGGGGAAAAGACATATCTGAATAACCTAGCAAGTAATGGGTAGGTGGGCCTATCTTTTGGGCTCTGTCCATAACATAGTCGACATCCTGAAAGTCACCATATTGGGTAGCGGGCAAGTTTTTCCAATGGAAAGGTGGTCATGTAGCATATCAAAGAAGACCAAAAGTTTCTCCGAAATCTATTAGATTTGCAATAACTATAGTGGTTCAAAAGTTATTAAAACATAAATTTCAACACTTTTGTTGTTTGTCACAGGTAACAGAAGATGGAATTGATTATTCTGATGTCCAGAGAACACAACTACCGTAACAGACTTCAACAACCGACACACAGAAAGACCACTAATTTTACACAGCACTCAAAGCCATCACTCATAGCAAAGTTCTAAGAAGCCAGGACTGTGGACAAGCTACAAAGACCACTACCAATAAAACATCAGTCCATTGAGATGGATTGTCATGAAACTGTCATAACACAAGCATAGCTACAATAATTTTCTAATGCTATCGTGGCTCAAAGCGAATCTCAGCAGTTAGGTCCCAAACTCTTGAGGAAAGCCTTCAAAGAACAGTGGAGTGTCTTATGAACGCACGTTATTAGAATAAATTCAAGAAAATATGGCTGAAAGGTTCAGGTCCCTACATACTTTGGGCTGTGTAGTGTATCAAGTCGTAAATTTAAAATGTTGTGACAGAAACATTAAACAGTTATAACATCTATTTATATTAACATTTAAAACAGGAAGAAAAGTGACAGACCTTGCTCCTGGACGGAATGCCTGAAGAGACTCGTTGCTGTGAACTCACTGCTGGAAACTGTTGCGATGGTGCGTTCAACATCTCTGCTCTTTTTAAACAACCCAAACACCCAAGAATAGCTGCAAAAAAATACAACTTTAAACCACTAATTAGCTCTTTGGCTCCAACTTTAGTCATGCTAATGCGTCATACTTAAGGGTGACGAAAGGCTTCCTTCCCTTTTCAGTGGCAATACAGCTAGATCACAGCTAGATAACCATGAGTCTACCAGACTTACCAGCTCACGCACCACAGAGGCAGTAGATGTAGAGCCTCTGTACTTGATATATTACATAATAAAGATCTAATTCGTTCGTTAAAACCGTTAAAACCTTAAACACAGACAGCTTCTCTGTGACTAAAGAACTCCAGAGCCGCACACCGTCTGCTAGCGCATAGGAATGACGTCGTGTTTTGGTTTTAATGCACACTCGTGCGCCCCCTTTTGAGAGTAGTGGGTCAATGACGGGGGATGCATTATTGTCCAGCCTTGCTTCTCGTTCCTACCACTGGTGGATTAAATTCTGTGAAGCTTTGATCGGACATTATAGCGATAGTCATTTCTGCTTGCGAATCAAAGCGTGAACGAAGGCATTGATAAAAACAAAAATTTGTACACTTTAAAATATAAATGATGTTCTACTTATTTTTTTACTTTGTGGTGTAATTACTTACTAGTTACAAACTAAATTTATCAGATTTATCTATCTATTCTAATTCTTAAATTAAACGAGTATTAAATGATCAGTAACCATTAGTCACATTTCGTTTTATTCTAAACAATATTAAATCATAAACAATTTGAAAACATTTACTACAGAACTGTACAGTTCTTATGTAGGTAGCACTTCTGCCTTACAGCAAGAAGGTCCTGGGTCCGATCTCAGGAAGAGTGGTCTGTGTCCTTTCTGTATGGAGTCTGCATGTCCTCCTGGCATCAATGTTGGTTTACTCTTATAGTTCAAAGACATGGGTGTTAGGTTAATCTGTATCTCTAAAGTGCCCCTAGTATGTGTACCCTTTGGTGGGTTTACGTTATTGATTAGTTGATCGTGCCTTGCACCATGTGCTCTCCGCTGGCCACCAGCTTTCCTGTGACACTGATCAGGATTAAGCGGTTAAGAAAATGCACTTTAACTAAAAGACAGTAATGTTACCAAGTTTTCAGCCGTTTCTAGACAGCAACTTTCTTGAACAAAGAACGTGACCACACTCACAGGAAAATGTTAGGGACGTCGGGACGGACTTAACACGTTTGAAACGAACATCTAAATCACAGTACCGGGAGAACGCCAATACAATCACAGAGAGAACACGTAAACTGCACACAGACAGTGACTGAGATGAAACTTGAACTCAGGGGCTTTACAGCTGCAAGGTGACAGTAGGCCCTGCACTACCATGCCACCCTTTGTTTTGGAAGAGAATACCATAATTTCCGAAAATAGTTCATTGCTGATAAAATACAATGATAATTAAACATAATTTGAGAATATTTTTTTGCACCAATCTGTATGCTTCTAGAAAAAAAATTACCTGTTGTTTTATTCAAGATAAAAGAAAATACAACGGATATAGTCCCTCTTTCTTCATATCCATCTTCATATTCTTCCTCTTCATCGTCTTCTTCATTTACCATTTCTCAAATATCCTTCCTACAGACCTTCATCCATTTGATTTGCAAGCACAAGAAATTCTAAATAGTACTTACATTATTTCTCTTAGCTACTGACAAGGAGCCTATCAGTTGGATATTAATTCAAATTCTAATTGCGGAGTCACATTTTAATTAAAATTTAAGCAAGGAATCTGATCAGTACATTCATGAGTTTGCAGATGGCACATTTACAGATCCTGTTCTGTATGGCTTTGCTTCTCAGCTAATCTGCTTCTGCGTCACCAGATCATCAGATCATGAAAATAAAGCCTGTAACAGAAACGTCAATGTAAAAGTCCTTAGTGAACTCATAAAATCATTATTGCTGTATATTTAATTTTAAGTACAATAACAGATGCATTTACATAAATCACATGGTGAAATTGCTAGCAAAGGACCAATTGATACAATGACTAACAGACAACAACTAACAACCTAACTACACTATCAAATAGCCAGCATGTTGCACAGTTCTCACGGCTGCATTTACCATTTTTTTTATTACAAAAGCTGTTAAATACACAAAAACCCCATGTAAAAACCCTTATTTGATTAGTGGGTTGGTTATGTAAGCCACACCTATTACTAACAGGTATATTAAATAAAGCACAGAACAATGTAATACCAATAGACAAACAGTGGCTGTAGAATATATCATATTCAGAGCTCAATGACTTTCAGAGAAGCACGGCCATAGCACATAACCTTTCCAGCAAATCCCAGTCAGTTAAAAAAGCTGTTACTTGAAAGTGGAAATATCAAAGTATGAAATGCTCTAGGTCACAAAAACTGTGCCCTCAGTAATTAGCAAGTTCCACACAGTGTCTGGCAGTAAGGATTGTTCAACATGGAATGGGTTTCCATTGCAGAGCAGCTGTGCTATATAATGTAATATAGATTTTAGTGGCAGAAATCACACATTGTTTGGCTTGGTATGTTTAACAAGTCATCAACAACCAGTGTTTCTAACCTTGGTAAGTATGAAGTATGAATTCTGTATGAGTATGTATGAATTCACATTCAAGTATGAATGTGTGTTTTTATGCAAAGCATATACAGGAGGGGAGGTGCAGTGGCTTGGTGGGTAGCACTGTCTCCTCACTGCAGGAAGGTCCTTTGTGGAGTGACCTGGATCCCTTCTGTGTGGAGTCTGCATGTTCTCTCTTTATCTATGTGGGTTTTCTCTGAATACTCAAATTTCTTTGCACAGACATGCTTCACTAAATTGGCATGGCCTAAGTGTATACTAAAACTAGTTTTGATCTAAGCTTTTGTATTGATGTAACCTTGTGTGTATGTTGCTAAAATGGTCATTGATGCTGATAATGATGTCAAGGTAAATACAAATGATCAAACAAAATAAACAAACATATACAGGAAGCTGTACTAAAACTGGGATCATTGGTACTGGTTACATCAGTGCCTGCTGTGTGACGTCTTTGCCAGCAGAGAACAGCAGAGAAGCACAGTTCGAGCTGGCACTACTATCATAATGCATTATAATGTACACACACACACACACACGACATTTGGCTTGCTAGAAACAGGTTAGACCCCCTTTTGCCTTCAGAACTTAATTCTTTGTCAACAATGTGCTGGTATCACTCGTTGAATTTTTGGTATACATTGACATACATTGACTGCAGTTGCTGCAGATTTGTCAGCTACACATCCATGATGTGGATCCACAACATTGAAAAGGTGATTTGTTGAATTGAGATATGGTGACTGTGTAGGCCATTTGGGTACAGTGAACTCGAGAAACCAGTTTAAGATGATTGGAGCTTTGTGGTATGACACATTGGGAACATTGTGTTCATAAAGGGATGGACGTGGTCAGCAACAGTACTCAGGTAAGCTGTAGCATTAAAATAATGCTAAAATGGTATTAAGGAAAGAATACAGTATATTACTGTTGTTGTGCTGCCATCCACAAGATGGTACTAGTCCTCCAACTTCCAGTCTGCTCTGCAGCTCCGCTCTGTGCATGAGATGGCAGTCAACCATTACAAAAAAGAAACACTTCATTTCACGGTTGAGTTGATTTAGAAATCCTCTTCTTAGCCAACTCATTTTGAGAATCATTGCTCTGAAGAATGTGAGATTTCTGAAAGCTTTGTGAAAGGATTTCTGGGATCACTTGCTCTGTTGACTTAACCATAGCACACCACTGAAGAATAAGTAGGAGGCAAACATAAAATCAAATGCAGTATTCACCAAATACACAATTTTAAGTAAACCACAAGAAATTATGATTAACAAAGCTATAATTATATCTGTAAACCATTCAAACTAGCAACACAACACCAACAAATCACAGACACACACAGACACACAAACACATCATTATAGTTTTATGACTCTCCAGGGTAACATTTGAGGTGGTAACATTTGGAATACCCGGAAATGTAAACATAATAGATATTTGGCTGAGCCCTTTGGGTGGTTCTAGAGTTTCTTTATCATATTCAACCTAGTATTTGTCTTTAAAAACCTTAAATAAACAAAAAATTTCTTTTTTACACACTTAAATTCTTGCTAACTTGCAAACCTGTTTCACTGAGGATTGCTTCTCTCATAACAGTAATGTGTCTGTTTTGTGTTTTTAGCCTGTCTATGTTTTTTTTGCAGTATACCAAATGCAGAGTGAAGAAAAAGTACAGATACATTTCTTTCAGTGCTCACACAGATATTTATCAATACAAGGGTAATTTTAAGAATGGAGGCTTGATGTGTAAATGGGAACAGAAGAAGAGCCCAGATGTGATGCACATCTTGCACCATGGCTGCAGCTATTGTGGTGATGTCAAGTACACCCTTCTCCAAGGTGTTGCCTGCTGAGTGCCACTAAATACAGATTAAACATTTCAAACTATGGCTGAATTAACCTTTTGTTTCTTTTAATGATTTAATGTTCAGTTAGTGCAATTTGCATAACTGTCCAGTTACATGTTTTGGTACCTCTATGACAAAAAATATATGAATATAAAAATTTGTACTCTATTTTTGGGAATGTAAGAAATCAGAAGCTATATGTTCGTTGTACATGCAATGCCAAGACTTGCTTTCTGGATCAAATGGGCAGTAAGATGATGAATATGCATTACTCAGTACCATATTTGAAATATAATACACCTGGGAGGCTTTAGAGGGCTTTTGGTGGCTGTTCTTTAGCACATTCAAAAGTGCTCAAGCACTGCTGAGGGAAGTAGCACAGGTATCAGTGTGATTGGTCAGGTTAAGTGTTTACGCTAGAGAGAGCAGAGCGAGAGCAATCTTTGCTCAGCATCCTCTTTGTCTACACTTAACGAAGATCAATGTCTGAGTGACGAGGCCTGCTATATTCATTGCAACAATATTGACAGCACCACTCCATCGCAGGAACTTTCCTGCTTTTTTTAAGATAAGAAGCACTTGCTTAGATAAAATGCTTTACATTTTAACCTTCATCTCTCTCTCATTTTTATTCTCTCTCTCTCTGTCTCTCTGTCTCTCTCTCTCTCTCTCTCTCTCTCTCTCTCTCTCTCTCTCTCTCTCTCTCTCTCTCTCTCTCTCTCTACCTCTTTCCCCAATCCCTCCCCCTTCTTTCCCTCTCCCCTCTTATGTCCCCTGCCCACTAACTAAATCTAAGCACAGGGTAGATAATTACAATTTCAAAACCATTTGCCAGATCATTACCACCTAATCCCCTGTTTCATCTGATGAGTCACGCGTATCATTTAGCATGGTGCTGGACAGCACAGAGTCCTTTTTTTCATAAACACCACTGTCCCTCTGCTTACCAGCCTGACAAGACTGCGGAGGCAGCATGAGTGCATGTCTAGATCTAGATATGCATGACAAGGTTTCCTCTCATTTCAAGCAATATTATGATTTACAGATCCGTACTGTCTGAGTATATCTTGAAAGCATCTGTCAGCTTAGTATTTACTTGCAAACTGTTTACTTTCTTCATTATATAATCAAAATTAAGGTTTGATGATAGATATATTTAAATACTTAAGTTGTTCTGTTATTATACAGAGGTATTTTATATTGTAACTTTGGTTGTAATTGTTTCTGCTAACAAAATCAGAACCCACTGCATGAAAGATGTACATTGTTAATAGCTAATCTTTCATGTGCCCATTCCACCATGTGTTAAGATCCCCATGGCAACAGTACTAAGCAAACTGAATTGATAAAAGGACTAGTTCTTCCACCAGTCAGTATCCAAATATTGTTAAAACATTCCCATTGTCTTTCATCATTTTACAACACCTATAATCCTGTTAAATTCCTGTTGTCTGACTGGAGAAGGTCCTTTCAGTACATGACCTAAAGCATCATTTTAACATATACAAACTGTGTGAAATCACACAATCATAATCCGTATAATGTATGCATCCACCCAAACAGAACATCCGTGTGTGCTTTGTTAAATATATTATTTTAATCAATAAATCCATTAGTATTAATATGGAGTTAGCCATCACTCTTCTGCTATTTTCTTGGAACATTTTTGGTAAATGGCTTTGAACTTGGCCATGCAGTGATGGAGACCTCTGTCAAACCTCTGTCATTATCTGTTGTCACATTAAATGATTAATTATTGGAACTGATGTGGCCAGAATAAACAGTCTCATTCTCATAAACAGTAAATTTTTTATATCACAAAATGTATTTCTACTGCTCCAGAGTCCAATTATATAGTGATTTATATCATTCTACTCATAATATTCTTAGTCCAGGAACATACACAAACCCAATGCCAACTCTTAGCGAATGCACAATCCTGTTGTACAATACTTGTTATTATGTTATGACAAAATTATAAAATACAACTTGAATATCTCTGAAGTATCTTGAATGACTAGAATGCAGCTCGTGCTTGCAAAGATTTATACACTTTACAAAAACCTCCCCTTTGTCCAGGGCAGCAAATACAATGCCTTGCTGTAAAGATCTCAGTCCAATCTGTCACAATAATTACATAAAACTCCAGAGTGGGCACCAAGTCCATGTTTAATGACAATCTTTCTGAAATAGGTAAAAGGATTGGTAACCTGAAAAGGAATTCAAGAAGAACTTGAATGGACGAAAGCCAGGCAAAAGTCGAAAACTAGGGAACGATTATTAAAATAATTACAGAACGCTCAGAATCACAAGGCTGAATCACGACTTCACATTACACTACAGTATACAAAACCTGACCTGGTCATGTGATCAGGTGACCAAGTAGATGACTGATAACAACCTCAACCCAGTAGGTATGACACAATCCATTATACTGCCAATTTTTGTGTGTAGAGACTGCTTGGCTCAAAACTTCATTTAAAGTACCTCTGGCAGTAGGCAAGATATAACCCTATTCATTAGGGTTTTAATGTTGTATATGACTTGCATGTTAACTCATGTTAATTTCATACTATATAATAAATTAATGCAGATATTTATTAGGCCAACATCCATAACATATGAAAACCGATCACTGAAATCTGTCTAGGGTGATTTGTTATAATTAGTCATGCAATTAGCTGGACGGAAATGCACAAAGGCTTTTTATTGTCTTTTCCCAACCCCTCTCATCAGCAGCCCAGGGTTCACTGGCCTCCACATTGGCCTTTTAACCTCCATACGAGTGACCAGGCCAGTGTTGCTTCTGTGGTTGCACAGGTCCTTTGAAATGGATGACTTCAGTCCAAAAGGGCATAGCAGACCCTGTAACTGGGCTGGTCAGAGCTCTATAAATCAAGTTGGACTTGTGACCTAAAGTTCAGAGAGGAGAAAAAATTAGATCAATGATGCAGTCAGTGTGCTCGCCTACAGCTCTCACCATCTACCTTTTGCTGTGTCTTGTATAGTGTTTGGTGTTGACTCTGGAATTTTATTTATTATTATATCTATCAATATATGTCAAGAGCTATCACAGGCAGTGTTGCCAGGGCTGCAGCTCACCCATGTCTGACAGTATATCATTTTGAATGCAGAAGTAGTTAAATTTAGTATGATAATAAAGTGTAAAAACAAATAATATTAAACCATTGATTTAAAATTAAATAAAACATCCCACATTTTGTGGAGAAAACATATTAAATGGGCAATAGCTTGGCCAATCAAGGTATCCTGTGGGGAGGAGGGGCAGAGAGTCGTCCTCCCCAATATTACCATTGTGAATAAACCTATGTAATTTTGATTATATCTAGTAATATGCATAGAAAGAATTTGCACTAACTATAGACACAAATTAATTTGGTTTTATGTTTTGAAGGCTTAAGGAATTCCCCCCTTTATTTGCCTCACAGTGGTTTGGCCCACTGCTTGTCATCACCTGAACCCACACACACATTGTACACATTTATTTTGCACTACATTTGGTGGCATAAATGTCTAAAAATTATTTTTAAAGATGAATACAGTACATACATATTCCTAAAGAATATTCAGTTTAATTAAGTTTCAAAACTTTTACAGCTGTACTCAGAGATTATACCAGTAATACATATTTAAAGTATATATATTAATTCCTATTAATTCCTATTGAACCCTCTAAATTAAGATTATTTTACATGAGATCATGCCAAACTCATTGTAGTAATGAAAAGTATGTCCAGGGTGCCATCTACAAGTCATTCTTGGAATTACAAAAACCTGTGTGTGTGTGTGTGTGTGTGTGTGTGTGTGTGT
>JAUZSU010002805.1:0-11498 GCA_034780255.1 Parotocinclus maculicauda
TAAATTTAGACTAATCTAAAACCGGCGTAGGCCTCTCTGCTGTAAAAAAAAGAAAAAGAAAATCGAGAATCGAATCGTGACCCTGAAATCAGAAATAAAATCGAATCGAGAATTTAGAGAATCGTGACACCCCTAATATATAAGAAGTGTCAATTACATTGATTCCATATTTGTAATGTCATACAATGTAAGTTATTTAACGCTAACTTAACGCTAATTTAGCGCTAATGTAAGCTCTGTTAACAGTTGACATTGCTTCAAAGCGGGCTTACAAAAAGTAGATCCCAAGCAAAACATATGGAAGAAGCCTAGAGAGGAACTAGGTACTTATAAATGGGTACCCATTTTCCATGAATGAGACAGAACAAAGGGATCAGTTTGTAGACCATTTGTTCTCTGGATATGAAAAAATAATAATTATGAATAGTTTGATTAATAATATAATAATTAAATATTTAATTTTGTATTTACATATACATGTTTACATGTAAACTAAGCCTGTGCTAGATTGTTAGGACTACAGAGAAGAAACCAAGATTTTTTGCTTTATAAACACATTGGCTTTAAAAACAGTAATGGTTTCCTATGGGTGTAATTCATGCACCTGTCACTGTATTAGGTAGACCTTGCTAGTAATGGGTTGGACCCCGTCTTGCCTTGTAGAATGTCTGTAATTGTTTTTGGCATAGTTTCAACGAGGTGCAGGAAACTCAGAGACTTTGGTCCATATTGACATGATGCGAATGTCCTGTTCCACCGTATCCTGGTCCGAAAGCTGGTCTTGAGCTTTATCTTGCTGGGTTTGAGCTGCAACCAGATGATGTTACACTGTAGTCATAAAGGGATGTACATTGTCAGCAATGATTATGTAGGCTATGGCATTTAAACAATGCAGTGTTAGGATATTCCCTGCAAACTTTGCAGAACATTTCTTGTCAAAATCAATCCAATGAAAATGTACTTTTCCGTGAGACAATGAACTCCAGACTCACTTTGCTTTGGCATGTTTCTGCACATCTCACTATATGATGTTGTTGTTAACAGACAATATTATTGGTTTGCTTAGTTGGATTCGATTACATGTTGCAAAAAGGTGAGATATTTAAGGAAATTGACTTTGGCTTCACATCATCATCATGTTCTGGCACCACCCCACCTTGCCCATTTTGTGCTGTTGTCCCAACGTCACATTTTACTCTCTTTGTGCATTTGGGCAATTGTTGCTGTTGAAGCCTGACTAAACAAATTACCTTTACAGTGGATTTACTACAATAGACTATTTTAAAAGTTTAGTTACTGTTTTCACACTGTACGCTTCTTACCAAAATGAGGGGATATTTCAAAATGAATGCAATGAGGATCCTACAAGAACTGTCCCATCACTGTCAGTGTATTTTGGCTGTCTCAGGTGACCAGACAACCTACTGAACAGTCAATGTTATGCTCTCGTCCAGTTTAAAATTCTTCTGTTCATCAACATGAATATGTCACTTGCTACTTAATCACTATAACTGATACTCAGTTGCGTAATCAAACAAATTTCTAATGATCTAGTTCAATAAAATAAAATCAATTGCTTCTTTTGTTTAATCGTTAATATTAATTTTGAAATATTCCCTCATTATTGTGCTCATATACATGTACTTTGTGTATTTTCTCAAAATGTATCTAACGTGGTGCATTAAGGTTAGCGTCACCAAGGTTGACACTTGCGAGATAAACTTAAGATATCCCTTTCCAATGTTCAAATATTTGAACAAGAATGTGTTTAAAAAGTTCTCATATTCCTAACCAAAACAGACCTGAAAACCCACGATTAATCGTATGGCATAACCTACATATGGCTTGACTAATTCAGAGACCGGATAAATAACCTTCCTGCCATGAATATTACCAATGTATTTCCACGGTGTTAGACTCTGTTATATAACTCTTCTTGAAACCCTAACCTTAAAAACACGGTCTTTCTCAGTGGGTGTCATTTGTTTTTCACAGCATTCTGTATAAACTGTAGAAAAGGCAGTTTCTGAAATGCACAAACCAGCAGCAGCCATGCCATAATCATGATTTTCTTCTTCCTTGTGCCTGTGTAACTTAATTGGACTGCACAGGTGTACTGGTGATCCTAATAAAGTGGCCAGCTGATTATTTAATTTAGCGTTAATTTGCTAGCACTAAAACTAGATGCACAGATGTTACATTTTCAGTGCCCATTCTTAATTTAATAATCTGGCATCGCACTGATACTGTCTGGTTCTTCCTTTCCAAGACACAATGATCTTATATGGCTTTAAACAGGCAAAAAATGACACACTGCCATTGTTTATTCAGGTTTTCCATCTTTGTGTATGTATTATTTACCACAGATTGCAGCAAAGGCTGTTAAGTCAGTTGATTCGATTTACAGCATACCAAATGAGGAAGTGCTACGGGTTGAAATGAGTCTTATTCGAGGTTCGGTCACACGTGCAGAAAGTGCAGAGCATTGTGAATGAGCTTTTCACTCGTGAATCGTGACGCGTCAGCGTAGATGTGGATTGATGAAGTCGATAAAATGTGACAAGTCATAAAAGTGTGCTTCAGAATAGCTTTCACAAAAATTTTATTAAAATGATTTACATTTTCAGTAAATTACATTAGTCTCTGCTCTGGTGCTCGAGCTCCTGCACACTGCAACCAGTTATAGACCAGTCCTATTTCAGTGCTAAAAAATGTACAGGATTCAAATTACAAGTAGAGAATGTTATTCAGTAATATACATATGCGCTGGTCACTTCATTAGGTACCTTGCCAGTACTGTTTTTTTCTGTTAGAACTGCCTTAATTCCTAATGGCATGGGACCAACAAGGTGCTTGGAACATTTAATAATGTTGTTCATACAGAGATGTTCTTCTGCATACATCAATCGTATCAAGTGGTTATTTGAGTTACTGTTGCCTTTCTATCAACTCGCAGCAGTCTGACCATTCTCCTCTGGCCTCTGGCATTAAACCAGAGGACTGTTTATTGAATATGTTCCCTGTTTTGGACCCTTCTCCATAAGCCCTAAAAAAAGCTGTCCATGAAATGTCTAAAATACTCAGACCAGCTCATCTAGTACTTGCAACCATGCCACATTAAGAATCGTCACAATCAGAAAGTCACCTTTCTTCCCCGTTGTGATTGAACGTTGGGTTTGAACTTCAGCAGGTTGTTTTGACATGTCTACACAAGAACCACTTAAACAACTTTAACAGCTTTATTCAGTAGCAAATCAGGGAATTAATTATTATTTGTAAACTATTTTCTGATAAACAAAATTTCTGTAAACTATCTTTTGATGGGACAACACTGCAGATATGACACTTTGATACAATGTAAAGCAGTCAGTCTAAAGCTTGTATACTGACATAGCAAAGCCTGCCTGTCCTGTTAAACTACTGTATGGGCTTGCACACTGTGCTGTAACTCACTTTCAGGGTGTTGACCTGATCTTCTTATACCCTAGACTGTCTTTATGTAGAGCAACAATATTTTTTTCAGATCCTCAGAGTTGTTTGCCATGACATGCCGTGTTGAATTTTAGTGACCAGTATGACCAAAGTGCCAACACCAAATTTAACACCCTTGCTATCCATTTACACCTGAGACCTTGTAACACTAAAGAGCCACATGATACTGGGGAGGGAATATGGCTAAAAGGACAAAACTTGTCCATTTTCACTTAGGGGTGTACTCACTTTTGTTGCCAGTGGTTTAGACAATAACGGCTGCGTGTTCAGTTATTTTGATGGCACAGCAAATTTACAAACACTGTCATACAAGCTGTGGACTGACCACTTTACATTGTATCTAAGTGTTATATGTTCAGTGTTGATCCATTAGAAGATATAATAAAATAGGTACACAAATGTAAGGGGTGTACTCACTTTTGTGAGATACTGTTTATCATATTTAAGTTGATACCTCTCAAAGCTTATGCCAACTTAACCAGGGGTGTCCTAATCCTTGCTTAGACATGTATGTTGTATGACCAATGGTTTGACCAGTGGTTGGTTTTGGAAATTGAGATAACACCTAAGGTATCCAAGTTAAATCAGACAATAATTAGGAACCAAAAGAGCAGATTTGCACACTCTGAGTTTAAATGTATTGGCAGGGAGAAACCTCCTAGTGCCAGAGCTACAAAGCTTATTATAGCTGCCAAAGAGGCATGCCCATGATCATTAACACGCTGCATGTTTTGGCCCTTCTGTGGTGCTATAATGAGAAACCAATGTGTCGCAGGTACATCCATTATGTGTTTGACCTGGGAAATGGACCATCACTGATGAAGGGTAACTCAGAGAAGCCGCTCAATGACAACCAGTGGCACGATGTGGTGGTGTCTCGAGATGACAACAACGTGCACACGCTCAAGATCGACTCCCGCACAGTCACCCAGCACTCCAACGGAGCCCGGAACCTGGACCTCAAAGGTAATGCCGCGTTTTTTTTTTTTTTTCTCAAACAATCCCCATCCTTCTAACTGTGTTCGTCTAATATAGATTAATTGCACTGCTTCAGCAGCATGGCATGTTCTCTGTTGTTTCTGTCTTAGGCCTTAGGAATTGCCATCCGAGACTCTTCTAAAAACGCCAGTGAAGTCCTGGCATACATTTTCAGCTTCCCATTTTTTCTTGTCCTTAATTTTGACTGCATGGAAACTGTAATCAGCTGTTGCTAGTTGAGGCTATTTATAAAACTGTCAGCTTACCAGGTACATCCCGTTTGGAGAAAGAAATTATCCCGTGAAGTAAATCTGACATGACATGACTCATTTTGTGTTTGTATTGACAGCAGAAGCACCTTCTGGAAATCGGCGTATAATCCGACATTTGCAAATCGGATTCAGTCTTGTGCAGTCTATTAAGCCAAGATTGTGCAGTAAAGTTTTTCAGCTGCTCAGTATGCTTCTGTATCTTTATTGCAGTAGGAACAAAAGCAGATTTCACAGCATTAAACAAACGGTTTTAAAACTTATATATGAATTACAACATATGCACCTTAGCCTTCTGGTCATTAAAACCACTGTGCCTTAGTCACTCCCTTATACACATTAGTTTTTAATAGTTGTGTAACGGGCCTTGAATAATAATCCGTACAGATCACACCCCACAGATCGTGTGAATGGCGGATCAGTTGCCTATGTTTGACAAAGTTTGACTATGGCAGTATGGAATGCAGTTTTAGTAATTATTATATTGTTGAAGTGATAATTTTCCAAACCTCAATACGGATATAAAGATATGCAAAGATTTAAAGATATACTAACAACCGTTGTGTCACGTGATTGCAGCGCGTTCTAAACAATTGTACTAAAGTCATCATGGCTGCTAGAAAGAAAGAACTTGAAAAGCCTCCTGCATCATTTGAATCACATGTGTGGGAGCATTTTGGTTTTCCTGTAACATGCTGTATGCTGATATTGGAGAACGGGTGGTAGACAAAACCATTAATATGACTACGGAGATACGTGGAGTATGGCCACACATTTAAAGCGGCATCACCCAGGTATGGCAGCAATGAAACGAGTAGCCAAGACACAACAGCAGCTTTTTACCACGGCTTTTAAGCAGCCCTTTGCTACTAAATCGGAGCGGGCTAAGGGTATTACCAAATCTATTGGGATATTTATAGCTGCAAACATGAGGTCGTTTACAACAAAGGGTTTAAAAATATGGTGAAAGTGCTTGAGCCACACTATGAAATAAAATCGCGCGTACACTTTAGTACGAAGATTGTGCCAGATCTTTACTCTTAAAAACAGTGGTGTCTTTCTTTTTTATGCTGATCCGAAAAATTATCCGATCCGCGACTCCAAAATCGTGAAACAACACTTGAGATTTGGGATCTGTTACATCCCTAGTTTTCAATAGCTAGGAACTGACAGAACCATTTCTGCTATGCAAGTATCTGTCTTATTTTGGAATAGTACGCAAATATACTCTTGAGAAAATACTTCTTGGTCCTTCTAGAGGGGTTGTTTGTCGCACGCAGGTATGATTGTATGTGAGGAAGTGAAACTTGATCGGGGGGGTCGTCCCCAAGCACCATCCCTTCTAGAGAACTTGATAATTTTGCTCTCTGTGTTCTCTGGGAATATCTGCCTGAACTCATGGTGGCACCTGAGAGGCTACTTTTGGGTACTGTACCTCTTGGGGAGAAATTGTTGACTGCTAGACACAGATAGATATGCTAGACATGCCTCTACAACACACCAAGACATTTTGCCCAGCTGGCAGACTTTGAAATGGAGCACATCTTTGGACTGAGAAAAGCAAGATGGTTGCTTTGGCAAATTGCTCGTCATGTAGGTCATTCTAGTCTAGCTGTTGGGATGTTTTGAGAGCAGTCGGTCCACGAGGGCATGCACACAGGGCCAGCAGGTTCCAGACGACCCAGAGAGACAACCAGTAGAGAGAATCGTTTGATCCGCCAACATTCAGCAGGAAACTGTTGTCATGGTGCCCATTACATGTCCTGCCATTGACTGCTGCAGACTGAAAGCGAATCATCTTTAGCAACAAATCCAGATAAATGTTTTAATTCGACTATAATCGGGTTCGAGTATGGAGACCTTGTGGTGAGCAGCTTCAGTGCTGCCTTTACTATGGCGTGACACACTGCCCCAACTGCTGGTCTGATGGATGAAGATCTCCAGTCCCAGCTGTAACATTTATAAACACACCATAAACCCCAAATATCCTTTCCTTGCTCTGTCACAGCCAATCATGCTTGTAAGTGACATCACACTCTTATTTAAACTGTGGAAATTGTTTTAACAGCATTACTCACAGGCACTCGTAGACTAAATCGGATATAGTCCTTTAATTACTATTCCTTACATTATTATTACTGCTATTACTATTCCTTAAGTTATTATTATTATTACTATTCCTTACAGTGCATTATTAACTGAGAGGGGAAACCAAATGTGTAAACGATTTCACACACGGACTCAAAAAGCATTTCTCATTACTGTGTGACAGCGGATTCCATCGTGGAAACGTACGAGCACTGTGTAACTGTGGTTTAACCCCCCTGGCACATGAGATAATAACTTGCACATGCTGTTCCTAATAAAAACACCAAATTAATTGAATCCTGTGCATTAAAAGGTGCCATTCTAGTCATCGCCGTTGTGTTTTCTGTTATGAATGTCAAGTCAAGTCAGGGTCCTTGTCAGAGAAGTCACAACAGGCAATAAAAGGAGGGATAAAAACGTTATTGAATTATGAAAAAGTAATCAGTGCATTCTTTTGAAGCTTACAATACTGTGCAAAGGTTTTAGGCCAAGATCAGATATAGTTGTAATGACCATATATAATTGTCTGTCTCTTTTGAGCGCTGTATTAAAAAATGAAAAAAAAAATAAAGAAACAGCTTCTGTAAGCTACAGTGGCAAGTATTTAGTGTGACCTCTTCTTATACTTGAACAGCAGCAGCATCTGGCAGCTTCATCGGAATGTCTACAATCCAACGAAGCTTGACCAGAAACTGGTCTTTTTGTCGCTTATCAGCCAAGAAACCACTTTTTCAGGAAAGGGAAACCGGGTGAAAAGGCTAAAATATGCCAAAGCTCACATAATTGGACTAAAGAGCAGAGGAAAACAGCTTTGTGGAGTGACGAGTTTGAACAGTTTGAGAATATTAGGTCCAGTCATCAATTCATGGTCATTATATCATTGCTAAAACAAGAAACCCAATGGTGGTCTGAGACTTTTGTACAGTACTGTACTGTGTTTTATCCCAGTGTATATCTGCTATTTTATTACAAAGAAGATTTCTTCAGTGTCACACAGAAACCCCCTAAAATAACTGATGTACTCGCGCTTTTCGTGCATGCCATTACACTGTAACAAATTACATCAGTAAAATAAAGTGATAATGCTTAACTATGATAATGAGCTATTTAGCTGTTACTTTTGATATAACCCAGTTCAACCGCTTAGACTTTCTGCCCAGAAACAGAAGTGCCTAGCTATATCTACATAGAGAGGTGTACCTTGTTTGCTGTTATTAAAATTATACATTTGATAACATTAGTAATTGGACTTATGTTTGGGGGTAAATATAGAACTTGTTTTTTTCTTTTTGACAAATTGCAGGAGTAAAAGCTGTTATTACACTGCATTATTCAGTTTGAAAACTCTCACTAAAATGATTTGCTCAACATTTTCTGCACAATTAACTAGCAATATGAATGAGGGAATATTTATTTGTTCATTTAGCTTGTGTGCATTGTGTTTTCTTCATTACTCAAATGTTCTCTTACTTTGTGGCTACAGTCAAACATATTCACCTCTTTGGTTTTTTATGCTGCTGTAATGTAAATATAAATGGTAAATTTTGCCAGAAATCTGCAGGCATAAATCAGAGACGCCGCTGAAAACTCATCAAGTGATTGATGAACGATTGAAATGTCTTATCAAGTTGTTTGCTCTTATATTCAATCTGCTTGTGGATCCACAGTGTTGATTGTCCTGTTGTGGGGACAGTTTTGAGTGGTTGTTTACAGCCACATCAATCCAGAGTTCAAAGGTTTTTTTTTCTTTGTTATTATTATTATTATTATTATTATTATTGTTAAAATGAATACACATTTATTAGCTGGTAAATGACACTTAACTGTATATAGTTTTCATTAATTGATATTGGGTTGTTAATATCTGTTTACAGTTCACCATGAACTAGGGTTGTTTTGTTTTGTTTTTTTGTCCAAAAAGTCTAATTGTATTGACCTTTTTTTTTCCATTTAAAAAAAGCTGTACAATAAGAACACATCCAAGGGGAAGAATACTCATTTATAGGCACTGCAAGTAAAATTAATAATAATAATAATAATAATAATAATAATAATAATAATAATAATAATAATAATAATAATAATTCCCCAAGATGAATTGCATGCTACGTAATACTATCAAATATATAGTGGTTTTTATATAAGCACAACATTCATTGCAGCTAAATCACAACACAAGTCTACATGTGTAATAAAGTCTAAATCGAGTAACGTCACAATTCTTGCTGTCAGAACAGCAGGGCTCTAGGGCTCTTTTATTTGCTTTCTTTACAACAAGTCTTTTAAACATCAAAAGAGCAGCTTCACAGTATGTGTCAGTTGTAATTGCTCAAGCAATTATGCAGCACAGAAAACGGAGAAGTGTGGAAATCCGCCGGCTCCAGCCCATTTTGTGGGAATTGAAAAATGAGCGTCCTCAGAAGGGAACAATTGGCTGGCATTGATGTGCCAATTTTGGATTCGTCTGTAGAAAGTGATGGTTGACCTGTTTTGTTTGTTGGCATGAACATCCACTTGGAACGCTTGGAGGATTTTGCTAATTGAGCTATTTCTCTGAAGCATTGACCACTTTCGTACAGTTGTTTCAATTAATTTGTGTCCTTGATGTGAAAGGTATTGTGTAGCTGTTCTTTTTTTCAATCACTTGCCATGCATTGATCAGCCATAACAATTAAACCACAAGTGACATGAATAAGATGGACAGTGTCATGCACTGAGTGGCGTTTTAGTGGGACACTTTGTGGAATCTCCTTTGACACTCAATAACATACCTAAAGATTGTTACCATGAATTTCTTCTCTTTCACACAATAAAATTCCCTGCCAGTAGTGTTCAGCAATGGTTCGAGGAACATGACAGAGTTCAAGGTGTTAACTTGACTTTAAAATGTTCCAGATCTAGTTCAGTCAAGCAACTTTAGGATGTGCTTAACAAACAAGTCTGATCCATGGAAACCCTACCTCATAACTTAAATCTGTGTTAAATCTCATAATGTCCTGGTGCCAGATACACACTCGTTCATGATAAACAATTACGAGAAGGTTGAAGCTATTATGGCTTGGCATTTTAGGTACTGGACTATGGCCCAGAAGGTCCAGGTTTCAAACTCCACCCTGTCAAGCTGCCATTCTTGAAATGCCACTTGGCCTTGAGCAAAGCCCTTAACCCAAAATTGCTTGTAAAATTAGGAGCAGTTGTAAGTGGCCCTGGAAAAGGATGTTGGCTAAATGTAAATGTCTCGTGCAGATTCTACATCTTAAAGATGTATTGAAAGACCTTTGCCATTGTCTGAGAAAAAAAACAAGAGAGAATAAAGTTTTGGACAAAATATTAAACATTTGATTTAGAATTGTGGAGATATGTAGCATGACAGATCATGATTTGAGATGTGTTGCCCCATGAAGTGATGCTCCAGAGTATTGTCTTTAATGACCTGGTGAGAAATTGACCTGCATGTCTACCACAGTTAAGGATGGAGAAAGTAGTGTTAGAGTGGAAGCCTTTTGAGATGCTGGTGCTGGTGTGCTGCTTCACTGTTTAATGTTAGTTAATGATTAGCAGTACAGAAGAATATGGTGGAAAAGCTTCCCACAATATTTTTTTTTCTAAAAGAGGAATGACCAATCATTATTTTTCAGTAAGAGAAAGCTCATGCCACACTGCAAAGAAATGGTTGAGAACCATAAAGAAAAACCACTGATATGTGTACAGCAGAGAGGTAAGGGTTTTATGCAAAAGTGTAGGCACCCCTGCTTATATTACAACCTAAACGTTGAACATATTGGAAAGAAATAGCATAATTATTTTTTGGCACAATGCCAGAGTTTAAAAAACAAAAACAAATTTTGGTATAGTTTTGTAAGAACTTGACTGTGATTGGCCAACATCAGTGACTATTGCTGGAGCCGAGTCAAATACAAGTTTTTGGGTTTTTTTTGTTTTTTTTTTTACATGACTGTGTACACCCTAAATGGTTATTGAATTTAAGATAAACATTTGATGAAATGACAAATTCTAGAAAATAGTAGGCTTTCAAATGATATACTGTCAGGCTATTTTTTTCAGATTTAGAGTTTTATTTCTTGACCAGTGTATATATACACTAAAGATATGCAAAGCTATACAAAGTTGCCCTGCTGAAATTGCACCCTAAATGTTTATTTACTGAATTTAAGATATTTGAATTGGGTTACATAATTCATTTGTCAGGCTCACTTTTTGTTGCCTGTACTGAAATCAGATTTGAATCTTAGAGAGAGAATATGTTGACTCACATTAAACACTAATTAGCTTGGAAATGTTTTTCTACCTATCCCAGTGGAGCAATATTGACTCTTCATTTTGTAAACAACTGTCTGCAGATTTACCTTAACTGCCTTAACATTTAAAGAAGTCAAAGGGAAAAGCTAACACGCACTTAGTTTCTTGATGATGATTTGTTATTAAGACCATTTAAAGCTTCATTTTGGTGTTAGCCATTTATTATCTACCTTGTTATAAAAGACATTTCAAAGATGGGTGAAGTTTACTATATATATATATATATATATACACCCACTGCTTACACAAAATAGGGAATCATTTAAAAAATTCTAAGAATTTGGGATGCAATGGTCCAAAATTGGTCTTTCTGGGTGTGGATTGTTGAAGTTTGTGGCTATGAAACAGCAG